>VYZQ01055354.1:0-13317 GCA_013400655.1 Mystacornis crossleyi
TGATGATGATGATGATGATTTGAAACCTTCTTAGAAATTTCTTCCACTGAGGTCAGTGCTGCAACACTCACTGTCTTAATATATATNTGGGGCAGTGTTATCTTTGCCTCCTCCCGCCAGGCTATCTCCTGTTAATGGCCCATCAAGGCCGTGCTGCATGACTCAGAGATAACTCCCTCCACCTTTTTTTAAGTTTTAGGTTTTGTTACATTAAAAGGACGACTCAGAATGACTACATAACTGTTATGACATCACCTTTGACACGACCTGTTACCCATGCAGTAATCCTCTGTCACTTGTCTCATGAGAGTTTCTTCTTTCACAAAGAAATGTAGCTAATACCATGGATTATAAAGAGTTTTAAAGATCTGAAGTCCAGCTTTTCTTTTTAATAGGGTGCAGAGTTGAAGTTGTAGGTTTTTCAAAACTTCCTTTTTAAAAATTTAAATAATTGTATTTAATGTCAGGAAAAAAATTATTTATTAGTACCACAAGGTATTCAGGTCTAAAATCTAGCAAGAAGATTAAGAGTTCCTTCTGAAAAACCTTTTTCTCAATAAAGTAAACTTGTAAATGGTGAACTTCTACTGCCACTTCTCATTTTTGTGGAAGAAATCTTGTTTTCCTGGCTTTTTGTTTTTCTCTTCCTCTTCTGGCCTAAATTTAAAAGTATGAATTTAGGTTTTAACCTGAAAGTACTCAGGGAAGATGATGGAAGAAATCACCACCCCTCCACTTCCTGGAGTGGAAGGTTGCTGACAACAGTGTACCAGCCTACACAAAATAACTGTGAGAAACAGATAGCAATAAAGATCATAATCTTTTTTTCCTCTCCATATGACTCAGAAGAGCAATTCCTTGTGTGGATGATATGTACCTCATTTGAATGTATGTGACATTTCCATTTTGCCCTTGCAGCCCAACAGTTAAGACCTATGCATACGTCACAATTCTTCTGACTCCAAGCAAGAAATAGGTGGTCAAGATAAAGGGGAACAGTTAAAGGTCTTGGGTTTCCTGTGGTATACACACATATGCACTGTGGAGACTGTAATAAAATATTCCACACCTCCTACTGTCTTCTCCAAAAGAGGAGAAGTGTCAGTGGATCTGAAGTGTCAGTGGATTCATTGTCTCTGGCAACGATTATCTGAGTGCTTCTGCAAGGGGATGTTGCTCTGCAACACTTTAGCAGAAGTCTCACAAGAGGACACTTACTCTCACTGGGAGCTCCCTCCAACACTTTATTTTCTCATTTGATAATTTCATTTGTGAGGCTGCTGAGTAGAATTTTAGCTAATGCCTACAGAGAGTTTAGCAATAGTACTTTGCCCACTGCATTCTGTGGCAAGGCAGGGCTGCAGGAGTTGTCAGTATGCTTGCAATATAGTAGGATTTCTTTGGAGTAACTGTTTATTTTAGAGGCTTACTACCATTAATAGAAAACACCCTCAAAGGTATGCATGTTTCTTGCCATCCATGGGTGTTGCATTCCGAAATTTGTCTGGAGCTTGGATGTGTCTCTTTAGTCAAAATTAGAAGTTTTATACTATATTCATCAAAACATGACTTTGCTTAAATGAAGATTCCAAAGCTATTATGGATGTCAAAGAGCAGCAGCTGTCTGCTCAGCTGGAAACCAGGTATTCAATAACAGCAGTCCCCATGATGTGGCTTACTGCGCATAAGAGGATATAGCTGAAAGATGATTCCTAGTGTTAGCCTAACAGGCTCTTGAATCAGCTGAGACACATGAAAGACTAAATACCTTCTGCTTGTATGCTGCAAGGGGAGGTCTGTTATATAAATGTGCACCTATTAAAGGATTTAGTAATATCTCCACCCTTAGAGATATCCAAAGCCTGTCTGGACACAGCCTTGAACAATCTGTTCCAGCTGCCCCTGTTTTGAGCAGGGATGTTGGACTAGTTGATCTCCACAGGTCCCTTCCAGCTTTAACACCTCTGTGATCCTCTGTAATAACATCTATGTGATAATGTGCAAAGACCAGTGAAGTTGAATGCCTTTCCTTCTTCAGCCATATTCCAGTTGCTAATTAATCTCATTTAGGATGCTTGCAATAGTAAGTAAATCAAAATTGGTTCAACTCCAGCTTTTTTCCACTTTTTATAGTTCTGAGTCCAGAAAACAAATTAGAAATTGGTTTTACTCCCAAAGAAGTTAAAATGCTTTCTTTTTTTTTTACCGTTTTATGTAATTTATTTCCTGTCAGTAGAATGATAATTTTTTTAGTCATAATTCAAATAACTTCTCTATATTGCCATACTTCTACATACAGAGTTCAGCAGCAGAATTAGCTGATTCATTTTTGATAGTAAGAAATGCTAGCCCCTGCCCCTGGGAGCTGTACCTAAATCCTTGTCAATCTAGAAATAGGAGATACAAAATGATAACTCTTTTTCTTCCTTGAAGTGTCAGTACTAAAATCTCAACATGGAAAGCTCCTGAGACACGAAATTCTATAGCTGTGTGTTTTCTGGGTGAAAAACTGTGGAGCTTACCCCCTGGGGAGATGACTGGGGAGTGGGAGCATGGGTCAGGTTACATGGGGCTGTCAGGCTACCTGATGCTATTGTGCCAAAACCCTGTTTCTCATTGGTCCTTTCAAATGTAACCCCACCCTGGTAATGCTGTACTTAGGGGGATGTGGAGATGATTTGAGGGCTCTTGGAACAGTCTCTGCTAAGCCCAGCCACGAGGCTGTGAGAAAATAAAGAACATCTCTGAATATCTACAAAGAATATCGTCCTCTGATTCTTTCTACGGGTCAAAGCTGTCTGCCAGGGAAGGTTGCAGGCCAACCCCACTGCAACAAAAAACATAGTGGAAGTCATTCTGGCTTTTTAATAATTATCTCACTTTGAGCTCAGTGCGGCTGGTTTCATAGTAATTAAAATACTAGGGATTAAAAATTCAATACAGAGACCATAGAATAAATAGAATTGAACTCCACATTCTGGACACACCGAATTGCACTAGGTAGTTGATGTACTGTTGTTCCTAATATTTGGGTTTTTTCTTGGTTGTTCTGATCCAAGTGGCATGCAGGCTCCTCTTCTAAAGATTACTGTTCCAAGCTGTCAGTTCGGAGATTTGCATGTTTGTATTCAGCTTATGAAGAGCATCACACTGTGGAAAGATATTGTTATAAATATTGTAGGCAATGGAGCTGGATACACTCATAAAAAAGAAGCCGAATGGCCAGTTTCATATGTGTATCTGGTTTTGGGTTTTGATTTTTTTGGGTTTTTAAAGCTTTAGTTACTGGTGTTTTGGGTTTCTAAAAGTATTTTACTTTATTTATGCAGATCTTTTTGCCATTCAAGGGTTAAATCAGAAACCACACACACTTTGACTACAGCTTCTCCCCCACCCTGCCTCCATTAGAAGACTTTGAACTCAATTCATGTCTGCAATCCTCCTTCCAATACAAAGCAATGTCAAGATCTCTGCAGACTGTGCTCTGTTTAATGTCTTATTTGTCATCTAGTTAAATCCTACTGTTTGCTGTTCAGAATTATCTCTAATAGCTTTCCCACTTTCCTAGGATCTTCGTCCCCATTCAGCATAACTGTTGTATAATGTTTACTAAAATAGTATGCCTAAAAACAAATAACAGGTATGTTACATAGATTTTGAAATTGTAAAAGGCTATATAAACATCAAGTCCGTGGAGATACAATCATGTTACTTCAAGTGTAAAGAAAACAGATGTCATACATGAAACTTAAACTACCTTAATCATAAACAGAAAAGATTAAAAGAAGGGAGAAACTAGTGGTTGCTGTTAGTCTTATTACAATCAGCTTCAAGATTCCTTCTCACAGTTCTCCCCTTTTCAAAATGGAATTTTAAAAACAGCTGGGACAACCTGAAGTCTTTCCTTTTCCAGGCTGAACAAACCTACTTCTTTCAACCTCTTCTCACAGGAAAGGTTCTCCAACCCTCTGATCATCTCTGTGTCCCTCCTCTGAACTCACTCCTAGAGGTCTACGTCCTTCCTGTGCTGAGGACCCCAGAGCTGGATGCAGTGTTCCAGGTGAGGCCTCACCAGAGCAGAGTAGAGGGGGAGAATCTGTAGTCCTTCCCTCTTCCACTGATGGAGTCACTCCATCATTTAAGGCCACTGGGTTGGTCACACAGGAGTTGCCCTTGGTGAAGCTGTGCTGGCGGTCTCAAGTCATGTCCCTGTCCTTCATGTTCCTTAGCACAGCTCCTACGTCTTGTAAGAAAAAAAACTTTCCCTAATATTTAAGTATTGATATGAACTGAGGGAATAATTGCCACTACACTACAGGCTTGACTGTACAACAGTAGCATTAATCTGATATTCAGACTACACTTCCATCTTTCATCATTTAAATTATGTCATTTAAATTGTATGCTGCTTTACTCCGCAGATTAGAGCATTACATTCATTATGCTCAAACTTCGTTATTTAGATAGAGAGTTAACTTTTTTTTGGTCAGAATTTATTCCATTTGCAATTTTCTGGAAGCATTTGGCACACAAATTCATTGCTACTTTCTTCAGGGAACAAAGTTAAATGACGTGTACCCTTCTCCATTCCTAACCTCCGAATGCTGCTTCTGACTCTCTGCCCTAGTATACCAAGTCCTTGTTTGTATCTTGAAGACGTGACCCCCGTGGGGGGGATGAGCATGAGTGGATGCGTGGGGCACGGGGTTTCTCTGTCCCTGTTCCTTGGTCATGTGTACCCCAAATTCTGTCCCCGATTGGTCACTTTGAATGTAGCCCGCGGGAATCCTGTACTTAAGGGAGTGTTCACCGGACCCCGGGGGACGGTTGTTCCAGACCTGTTCTACGGGGCAAGTCGCTGTCGGAGTCCCTGCCGGGCTCCGGCCATGTGCGGCCAGGGGGAATAAAACCTGAAAACATCTATCAAATATCGTCTCCTTGATTCTTCCACGGGCCAAGGCTGTCTCCCAGGGAAAGGTTGCAGCCACCCCACTGCAACAGTATCTCTCCAGTTCTCTGTGGGATAGCATTGCAAATGAAATTATCTCTGATAGAAGTGTGACAGGTAAACTTGAAAGAGTCATCAATTAGTGAGCATAACTGTAGTGGTGGTGAGGGATTCAGCATCAGGGACATTCTGGCTTTTTACTATTTGCTCTCTACCTGGGGATTGTAACTTCTGACATTGCAGTGTACAGACATGGTGGCAAAGCATTCAGTGTTTACACAATGACTCAGTCAAAATGCAAAGAAATATATTTTCTTGTGTTTACACAGGAAACAGGAGTAGCCAGAAAAAAAGACGTAAGTATACATCATAATATATCAAACTGGTTGTTCTGACATGGATAAGGAAAGCTATGTCCATAAAACCTGTTGCACTCTGCCATGGGTGCACCGTCTACAACCAGCAGGATGACAAGGTCATCAAGGCCTTCTGGATGACTGAAATTGCTCCCTGAATCATAGTGAGACGCTTACACCAAAATGACTGGAAAGAGCACCCCATGTCTGTGACTGAATGCTTTCAAATAATCCTGACATTTCTTTTCCTAGCTGAAATGTCCTGTTGACTAGTTTATCTACCAAGGTAGAACTTCAACACTGATGTCCATGGAAAAAGGTATTTTTAACCTGACATTTTCCTCAAACGCTGGTATTTGTGGCACAGTCCTCTGGTACCCATCCTGGTAGAGAGGTTTGTAATTTTATTTAAGCTTTTACTCACAGCAGTGACTGATGTTAAAAACAAAGTCTGTTCCTAGATTAGCCAGTGAAAACCAAGCCAAATGGTCAAGTCAACAGGGTGACTGTAATGGTGGTGACAGATTCAGCATCACAGAGAAGTACGGGGTATGTCCCCACCACCACCATGCTAGAAGAGAGTGAACACAAGCAAGCAGGGCCATAGGTGAAAATTTTGTGGCAAATGGTATATAAACACCTAGTTACACACTCCAGAAATGAATTCAAAATACATCTACTCCAGATTCAATTTACACTACTTAATGATCAAGCAGTGCAAATATCTGATATCAGAGACCACAACATCTTTTTAGGTGTGGGAGGGAGAAGGCTGTAATGCATTTTCTGTATCTTAGTTTCAATTTTTACATCAATTTTTACATCAATTTTTAGCAAACTTTTGAAAATTTCTGAAGAATATAAGTGAAGAAAATTACCTTAAATGACCTGATAAACTGTAGTGACTTGAGCATTGTAGAAGTCTGTATATGACAGCAAACATTCTGAAGAATCTATTTTTGGTAATACTGTGGCATGGAAGCTGGAGTCATTTCTTTGTTTTGAATCAAACACTGTGTAAGGAGATAAGGAACAATAAAGGAATAGATGTAAGTCTTCAAACTGCCTGAGAACTGACCAAAAACCTAAAGGACAAAAGGGAACTACAAACTGAGAAAGAAAAGATGAATTAACACATTCTCTCCATGAGAGCTAAGAATGCTGCAGTTGTGTTGGGGTTCAATACACGATACGTGATGTTAGTTAGAGAAATGTCTATATGTAACAAAGAAGCAAACGTAGCTCCTGCTGCTCAGCACTTTTCAAAGTTTTTTGTATATCCCTGGTTACTGCTACTTGTATTCCTGGTGCAATATAGTATGAAAAGTACCATGAAATATTTAGAGAAGTTGTTCCTAGGGAACTGCTTTTGGACAAGGTGGCATGAGGTTCTACAAGTTTACTGTAAAGTTATTGAAAGAGTATATTTACTACTCAGAATATGATGTTGACTCTGAAAAACACCGAGTTCAAACTAATCAACATTATATTCTGTGTAGACTACCACAAACTGTATGGAAATGTATTGTTTCCTACATAGAAAACTGCAAAACACAGTCTGTAAAATAACAAACCTATGTGGCACAATTTACTCAAATGCCTTCACTTCCTGTGCCTTAAAAATGAGTTTGAGAGACTTAAACTCTGTGTTACATTGTGTTTGGCTCAGGAATGGGAAACACATAGTAAGCTTGAGATTTGAGTTTCTTTTTTAGGGAAAAAAGCTAAACTCCCTGCTCAAATTCCATTCTGGAGCAAAAGAAATTCCAGCTTGAGATTCCTACATGACTGCAACTGTCTGGCAAGGCAGCCTAAGGTAGACTTGGTCTCTGTGTGCCCGATACCTTCCCCTCCATTCAGATGCACAGCAAAGCCAGGACATATCCCAGAAACTACAGTGCCTAAAGCATCCAGTGGGAAATGCAACCTTCCACCAAGCCCTGAAAGCCTTCACATTCTCTTCCGTGTTGGAGTAAAAATACACTAACCTGCTAGTTACTCATATATGGTTGAGTGTCACAGAGCTAGAAATCTACCTAAAATTTCTCAGTGTTGGGAATTTTTTTGACAAATGGTAGGCCCACCCTATAACAAAACCAGAGTAATCAAATCCAAGCTATGCTTTAAATATGCTTTATCTTAACAGATGGTAAATTGCCATGTCTGAAGGGATGCTGGTGGCTTCAGGCTAGCAGGACACCAGTTTGCCATTACAATTAGCATGAGGCGAAAGCAGAACAGAGCAAAAATGTCTGGCAGCAGCTCTCAAAGGGGTGGGGACATACAATTTCTTCAGATTCATTGACTCTTGAGTTAATCTAAGCCCTACTCTATTATCACAGGCGTTCAGCCATCCCCTGTGCATCTCTGGTTGCCTTATTCCCATTATCTCGGTTAACAGCATAATGAAATACCTTTGGGTTAGAGTGTAAGGGTAGGCATTAAGACCTTCCTGTGGTCCTTTCCTTCAATACCTTTGTTTTGCTGGAAGTAAGTTGTTTCATCTTATCCTGCTGTGACGTGGCCTGTCAGGATGTGGCAGCAGACTTAGGCTCCTAATTACCCTTCCAGCCCTCAGGAGAGCTGGCATTTGGGTTGTGAGAGGGATCTTTTGAGTCACAAAAGGTCTCTGCCATCTCTAACACTAGTTAAGCACAACACTGCAAGCATTCTGCTTTGTTGAGTAGTGGGCAATGAGAGGTACAAATTAAGAGCAAGAATTTATGTTAGTTAAAATAGAGACTATTGCAGAGCTCTGGCCCTGCATGTTAGATTTGCTCATTTAGAAAGCATATGTCAAATCATCAAAGTATTTTCCTTTCTCTTTTCAGACCATCTGCATATGATGTATGTATATAGCAACTTGCTTTTCTGAAAAATAATGAATAAAATATATGTATAAAATGTCCGTAGAATGACAATAGTTTAAAAAAATTAAAGCATGTGAGTTTGTCCATTTCTGGCATATATTTTGCCCATCTCTATCTTTTAATCTCTTAAATAGCTGTCTTTTGTACCAAAATGCCCTAGAATTCTCACACAATTCAGTTTTTCTCTACTTGTAAGTCCTTCTACTCTTCCCCTTTCTACACCACCCTCTTTTAATGGGACATCACTATTTCTAAGTAGTAAATCTCAGTCTGCTTTCAAAATCCATTCTTACTTTCCTGTTAAAGACAGTTTTGCTGACTTTAGAGACAAGACAGGCCATTAACAAGCTTCCCATGAAACACTGTACTTATGCCTAATACTTTTATGGCTATTATTCCTGTCCAACACAAGGCCACTCTGCTATCTATGATTTCAGAATAAGAGTCACTCAGAGCATAGGTCCCAGGTTTATTTCTGCTTGGAAAAAACTCTAAAATATTTGTGTGTTTTCATAATCATGAAATGCTCAGTACAATAATTTGCAAAACTGCCCGTATGTTAACCCTGCCGAGTCTTCTGGCCCATCAGTTTTATATAACTTTAGTCAGACTAACCAGTTTCTGTTGAAAACTCCCTTCTTCAGCTGTCCCTGTGAAGTGCCTAGAAAATCATTTCAGTATAGGTTGTCTGATATTCCACATCTCTTGTTCTCTTCATACAAAGTATTGCAGTCAAACAAATATTAAACAATACTGTACCAGTTGAAAAATTTTGCAGATGGAGAAGGGAATGGTTAGCGTTTTTTATTTCCTTTCAAAGTGTGTTAATTGATTTCCAAGGAAGCAAAATAAAGTCATGTTTTCATTCAGATTCATGACCTGAATAAGCAGTACTTTTGTAAGACCTTTTTTTCAAAATCTACTGTCTGGAAATATTAATGACAGTCAATGAAACCATTAAGTTATAAAACTTCTTTTTGAAAATAGTTTTTAAAAGTTCTGGGATGAATTTGCTCTGAAGAGCTTGGTCTGTTTCTTTTACCCCAGGCTATGTGAGACTGTGAGATGCACAAGTTATTGTGATGATTCTTGAAGCACTTTGAATTCAAATAGAGAGGGTTATTGAATTGACATGGCATGGCCATAACCTATATTACTGACAGAACAGATGATTCATTTTTTTTTTGAGGAGGAAAAAAAAAGGCTTTCACATGAAAAGGACCAAAAAAAAAAAAAGTCTACCTGTGTGTTCTCACGATTTAGAAAATAAGGACAATCCATTCTGAGATGTTCTGTAGACCTGGGATTTTTCCCCTGAGACTTTCTGGAAGCCATTTGTTTAGGTAATCACTGAGTGAAACGAAAAAATTTGTATTTTTAAGACGATATAGGATAAAACTCTCATTTGGCAAAAAGAGAAAAGTAAGATTTTAATGAATTCAAAATCTCAGAGTAAAAGTAAAAATTCATAATGAAATGAAAACAGTAAAGGACCTGTGTGTGAAATTCTGGCTGTGTGTAGAGAAAATAGAGCAGAATCCAGAATACACTTATATTTGTAGGCAACATGTTAAAGAAGTAACTCATTGAAGAGAAATTTGCTCCAAATCACGAAATCTACCAATAACTATTAAAATAAAGAGAAGACTGCTCATTGAAAACCATTGAAAACACCTTGCCATTTTGAATTTATTCGATTAAAGGGATTAATGAATGATCCATTCAGTGATGGAGCAGAGAAATCTCATCTTTTTTTGCCTGTACTTGCACACAAATGTTGATTCTAATTAGGTAAGATTCATAGAGCTGAGATTAAACTAGTTTTCAGAGCTTCAGTACCTGCAATAGCTGACCTTTAAAAATCTTTCTGAGGGTTAATGTAATTCTGAAGGTGTTTCTAAAATATTTTTCACACATCTAATGTGACTTTTAAAACCCCAGCTTTTGACCTTTATGAACACATCAGGAAGACTGATGAGAAGTTATACAGGCAGGAAAAAGAAATGAATGCACACTTGTTATGAGTAAATACAGACTGGAAATTATACTTCTAAGAATTCAAGAAATAGGATTTTGGAGGAATTTTCCTACAGGGATAAAAAGGAACAAGTTTTTTTTAAGTGTAAGTTTACATACTTATGGAGAACAGGACAGAAAAAGACTATTTGCAGTAAAAAGGGTCTAGACTTACTATTCCAAGAGGGTCTTTCCAGTTTTATGTTCTTACATAAAACATCTTACATCTATTTTGCCACAGTATAAAATTGCTACATTTGCATGAAGAGCACTATAAATCTGTAAAATACTGGTCAGTTTTGCTATTTCTGTATTTCTTCAATTAATCAAAGCAGCGTATTAAAATTTGTTACTGTTTTAACATTGCTAGTTACTATCTGTTACATTTTAGGCTAATTCTGAAGTGAAATTTTAACCTAATGTGGTTTTTTTTGCTGACAATATTCCATAGGTTGCAGCTCAGCAGACATTTGCCACATTTATATGCTTAAATAGCATAACTCATGATTCTTAATTGAATTTATGGTGAGGCAAGGTATGCTTTCTACAAGGAAACTGTGGTAAAACAGATAATTAAACCAGGCTGCAACATTGTATAAATCCTAAATTTGGAATTGACAAGGCAGCAAATAAATAGTGTATCAATATTTGGTTCATTTTTCCTCTGAAAAGATCTATTTCTTCTTGTGAGTTTCACTGAACTCCTTCCCACCCCATACACCTCAAGGAGAGCAGTAGTAGCCCCAAGGAACACCTTCTCTTGGTTTCATAGCATAGTTCTATCTTCTGTGGACAACAGCTGGCAATTAATCACAAAAACCCTGGCCCTATCCAGATACATTTATGTTCCAGGTGTTCTTCTGCAAATCTAGGCTGTGAATGAGATTATGTCTGCCTTTTTAAGTTGCTTGCTCTCTTGGCTTTACAGCACAGTACCCCCAAGTGGCCTGTTTAAGTCAGAATTCAAACATAATAGTTCACTGATGGGTTTTTAATGAACAAAGCTGAAACTAGACTAAGATCAAAAAAGTAAAGAGGGTAGCAGGGAGCATTTCACAGAATTCTATGTAAACAAAACTCAGCTCAGCAACCATGTCAGAGGAAATGAGTGTTTTACTTAAAATCACTCAGAAGACAATCACCCAAATTTTCACTTTGCAATGCCTTTTAGTAGCCTGTGGTCCTGGCTCATGGTTTTGCTCAGTGTCTGTAAAATGGTAACACCAATCATTGGAAGTAATTTTTTTCCCCCTTCATGGAGGTTTTGTGTGATCATGAGCCTAGAAGGACTGGGTAGAGATCGAACTTGTCATCATGTTTATCACATGGCATTAAAAACAGCTGGGCAAATCCTAGACTAGTGACAGTGAAAGGATGGCAGAAAGGAGAGGAAAGGGGACAGCTTCACCCATACCATTTTTTTTAATTGGCAGTTCCCCTAGTTTTCGTTCATGAACTAAAATTTTGTACTGGAAACTTCTGCTTCAAGTAGCCAGTCAGCCTGCTGAAGTAAAAACTCCCTGGACAGTTGTCATCAGGTGTTTTGATTGAAACCGTGTTGCTTTAAACAGATGTGGGATCATATTCTGCAAGGACCCACGTGCTGAAAAGCCTCACTGAATTGAGTCACAGGTGAAATTGTACTGGGTGGTATCAGTCAGGGAGAGTGCAGTTCTTCCTTCAACATGCAGCCATTGTCAGAGGAACTGGCTCCATAATTGGTTTGGGACTGCCGAGGATGCTGAAAACACTTGCTGTAGTCTTTACTCACAGTCCAGTGAGAGTTATTCCAGAGCTGAATGCTGAATCAGATGAAAAAAGAACATTTGTTTTAAGGTCTGGCTGGTTTATGTACAATGATAAGGATGTTTTCATCTGATTTGTTTCTACCACTAGCATAATCCATAATAATAAAGGCTACTAAATACTGCAGTCATTCTATTTCTCACCATAATATGGTAGAATATTGATGCTTTAGGTTTTAACTTCTATATTTTTCAAATCCTGTATTGCTTAGTGTGTAACTCTGAAGTCTCTTCCAGCTTGTTAGCTGCTTTCTTAGGCCAGATAGACACAACAAAGCTTCTCTGAGCTTGCTATTCAAGGACACTCAGGCTGTCCAAGGCCTAAAAGTGGAAACTAGGAGTGCAAGAGAGGTGGAGAAATTGAAGAAAGCTAGAGTTTTAACCAGTGAATTTATGCTGATATGCAAATGGACCAAACTAATAACAGTGTGAAGAACTTGTGACCTGCTGTCCATCTTGGGGTCCATTTTATGGAAGTAGCCTCTGGCTCCCCAGGGTGGTACCTTTGAACGCCTTTCAAATAAATACCTACCTTTATTCCCTTACTCTTGTCTAGTTTCTGTTTCTAGGTAGCTGGAGAAGGCACCAATATCATGCCTTGAACTGAGGTTTCTGGGATATATTTCTCCCTGAACTGTGTCAGTTAATTCATCTGAATGAAAGACAATCATATGACAGCAAACAAAGGGTTTTATGTCAAATGATAACTTCAGGATTTTTCTCTTGTTTTCAAATATGAAATATATAGTTCTGTATGTGTTTAGGATTTCGTGTCAAAGACAAATTTTACCTCATTAAACATGATAGCTGAATGATACTGCCAATTAAAATACCAGGTTAAGATAAACCATATATTGTCAGAGTCCACATGGTGGTTTATACAAGAACTGATATGTGGGGCTATATTGGTATTTCAAAAGTTATGCCAAAAATGGCTGGAAGGAATTACAGCAGCAGTAGTTACAAGTTAACCATCAACTTACATTTTTCATTTCTTTTTCACCACATTGTTGCGGTGGAGTCTCCACAACCTTCCCTGGCAGACAGCTTTGTCCATAGAAAGAATCAGGAAATTATTTTCTTGATAGATGTTCAGAGATGTTTTATTTCTCCCAGACACCTCACTGGGGGTTCAAGTGCAGACTGAAAAAAGCTCTCTAGAATCATGTGAACACCCACCTAAGTACAGCATTCTCAGGGCAGGGTACATTTGAAATGGCCAGTGAGGAACAGGATTTAGGTACAATAGCATCAGGGAGCCTGGAAACCCTGTGTAACCCCATTCATGCTTTCACTNTTCATGCTTTCACTCTCCAGGCCCA
>VYZQ01055370.1:0-10844 GCA_013400655.1 Mystacornis crossleyi
CCTCCCCACCCTCACTGTAAAAACCTTCCTTCCACATGCTCATTCTCCCCCATTTTCATTCTGGGAAAAAGATTTTGCCAACTGTGTTTTTCCCTGAAAAAGAGACTCGGCTGAATCCAAACATTTGTTGCAGTTTTGCTGGGTCTGCTCAATTATTCTGCACTTTAAAAAGACAAAATATGCCAATGTGGAGAAGGAAAGTGGGTCAGGTTTGAGATGAGTGGCAGTAACAGAGACTGAAGCACAGCTGAGCTGTTCCAGCAGCGTTGTCCGATGCTCTCCTTGAGATCCTGCAGCTGGCACAGCCTCGCTCCAAACCTATCCCGAGCTCCATTGCCTGTACCACCTTTGGAAATGTCTTCCTTTGGTCTTCAGTAATGACCCCGTGCTGATGTCTTCTGTTATGAATGGGCTGGAGAGGAGCAGGGCAAGGTGAGAAGAACCCTTCCCTAACCCTTCCCTTTCCCTTTCCGAGGTCCTTTACCAGGTCTGGGATCTTCTCCTGCTGCTCATGAGCTGAAAAATGGCTCAGGCACTGCTTAAGGAGTTGGACCAAGTTCTGTGGTGAGAGACAATGAACTAACTGGTGAGAGGAAGCTTTTCATGGTCCCACATATTCCCCAAGTGCTCCTGGGACACAGTGCTTTCCCCCATGGCAGATGTCCAGGTGGTCATTGCTTTCCACCAGATGACATCCCAGCCCTTGGCAGTATTTCGTTCAATCCCAGGACATTTGGGCTGGATGGGACCTTAAGGCCCATCCAGTCCCACCTCTGCCATGGACAGAGACACCTTCCACTAGACCAGGTTGTTCAAAGCCCCGTCCCACCTGCCCTTGGACACTTCCAGGGGTGGGGCAGCTGGAGATTTTGGACACCCTGTGCCAGGGCCTCCCCACCCTCATGGTAAAATCTTCTTCCCAATATTTAATTTAAACTGAGTCTCCTTTGGGTCAATATCTGGACACCGTGTGGTTCCTGTGCCAGCTACTCCACGAGCACCCAACCCCTGAGTGACAGGAGCCCCTCATGCTCTTGCACTGGACCCTGGGGACAGAACCAGGGGTCTGTGACTGCAGCAGGGTCACCGAGATGCCTCAAGAGCCCCATCCTGGCAGAGAGACCCATGCTCCATCCCTGTCTCTCCTCCTCCACAGGGATCCCACTCAGCTCCCAGAACTCTTGCACAGGTTTAAATTGGGCTGTGCAGACCTCCAGGGCAGGAAAAGCAAGAGCTGGCAAGCAGGGACCCAAGTGGCTGATTTAATTCCTCATACCCATTGGAATCATTCTTTCATTGGAGGTTGAAACAGGTAACTCCAGCATGGAACTACAGCCTGCGCCAGGGCCGTGCTCTGGAGGCAGCAGGATTCCACCCTGCTCACTTTTACTCGTTACCAGCATCTCCAAATCCTTCTAAATTCCTCTTGTCTCTCTCCTTGATTTCCCCCTAGTCCTGCATGCTGAAGGCTGCAGAATCCCTGCCTTCCCTGTCCATTAAGCTTTTAACACTCCCTGCATTTCCCGACAATGCCGCAGATCCCATTACAGCTCCTTAAATGTTAATTTTTATTGATTCTATGCACGGACATAAAAATCCACCCCCATACAAACACCAGACATATATTGAGATATATATTGATATCTAGCAAGTGGTTCCCGTAGCTGGAGTCTACTGGAAGTTGGTTACTGGGACCCCAGGGAATGGGGTAATTCTTTCCAGTGGGAAAACAGGGAGGCCAGAGGCAGAGCAGTTCCATCAGCAAGAGCTCAGGAAGCAAAGGGACTTTCTTCAAGGCATTCCTGAGGAAAAGGACTTGAGGAGCTGCTGGGCTGGACTGAATCTGAGGTGACAGAGGGGGATGGCACCAGGAAGGAAGGGATTTCCAGGGTTTCTTCTGGGATGAACCCCTGGCTCACCACATGACAGAACAGCAGCCCCATGCCAGGCATACAGTGAGCATCCCACACCGATCCTCTCTCAGATCTTTCGGAAGAGGCGGATTTCCCTGGGAAAGGGGTTGGTTGCCTCAGGGATTTTGGAGTTGTTGGGTTCTGTGTGGCGGTCATGGCAGCAAAGCAGAATGAGCAGCCAAATGGCTTTGTTAATCCTCTGCGTTTGATTTCCAGCACTGCCCGTTTGCAAACATGGCTTTAATCTCCAACCCTGCTTCCCAGCGAGCTCCACGAAGGACACCGGAAAACGAGCATGCTCAAATAGAAAGAAGCCAAGAATGAGCCCAGTGAGGGCTCTTGCAGAGACACTGGGTGTCCTCAGCCAGCCCTGCCCCCTCCCAGCTGCTTGGTGGCCGTGTACAGGTGTCACTCAGCTCTGGGAAAACTCATTCCTGTTTCCTTTATCTGGAGAAAATAACCTGCCCTGGCTCCGAGCTGCTCCCAAAGAGCATCGGTGTCACTGCCACAGGGCACAGCTTCACATGGGCACCTTGCAAAAGGGATGACCCTGGTGCTCGGATTTATATCCAATGAGAGGTGACATGAGGCAGCCACACGGTCCCTGCTGGGACATTCAAAGTGAAACCAGGAGGGCCTGGAAGCCAAATTTTCATCAGTTTTCTACTGCATGAGCTCCATCCAAGCCCTCTGTGTATCATCCCTGTGAAAAGGGCCGGGTGTGAAACTAAAAGAGGGAAGATTTAGGTTAAATATTAGGAGGAAATTCCTGCCTGGGAGGGTGGTGAGGTCCTGGCACAGGTTGTCCAGAGAAGCTGTGGCTGCCCCATTCCTGGAGGCATCCAAGGCAGGGAGTGGAACAAGATGAGCTTTAAGATCCCTTCCATCCCAAACCATTCTGGGACTCTGTGACTTTTTGGGAGGAGATGGCACGTGGGGAGCTTGGGAGAAGGGTGGCACTGGGGACATGGCTGTGCCTGCTGTGGCAGCAGGTCCTTTGGCACTGCTTTGGGGCTCCACAGAGGTGCAGCTGCATTGATGGCTCTGTTTCATGGCTCTGCTGAGTGTCAGGAGGGAGGAGAGATGGCAGCAGCTTGATTTTCCTGAGAATGATCCATTTAGAGAGCGATGGCTCAGCCAATCCTTTGGGAAAAGCCCGGGGGCCTACGTGCAGCCACAAGTGTTATTGAGACTTTCAGCTCCGACACCAGCTCCCATCCATCACTTCTGCCTGCCCTTCCCAGTGCCCCTCCTCCTCCTCCCGCAAATATTCCCAGACCAAACTCCACTGACCCTCCCAAAGTCCCTGTTCACCTGTTGCCTGACACGCTCTGGGCTCAGCCTCTGGCGTTGGAAGGGTTAAATCCTGCCTGCCCCGAGGCCACGCTTCACTTGATAATGTCATCAGCTGGTGACAGTGTTAATTCGGGGATCAGGTGCAGGAGGCGGCTGCATTACCCTGGAGAGAGATGAGTTTTTTCCGGAAGAGCCAGAACAGGATACATGGAATGATTGCACCAGGGATGTCCTTCCTTCCCCCACTAAAGCATCAGCGGCCCCTCCACGGGGACACCCCCTTCCCTCTTGTTCCATGAACCTCCCCCTCCCACCTCCTCTGTGCCACACTGGATCGTGCCCCTCCAGGCTGCCGCTCTCTCCATCCTGGGAAATGCAGCATCCCTGGATGGTCCCTGTGGCACAGAAGTGGCAGCAGTGCCAAGCCAGTGCCACCATCCTGCTGTCCCAAGTACTCTCTTCATCCCTTCTGCTGTCCCCCTCCTGTGCCATCCCTGTCCCCCTCCTGTGCCATGCCTGCCACTCTCCTGCCTGTTTAACACACTGGGAATATTTTCAATATGTATTTAAATCCCTGCATCTCTCCAAGAGATGAAGGCTCCATCCACAGCTTCTCCCTCCCAGTATCCCAGTGCTCCCAGACAGGCAGGGAGTGCTGGGCTGGGGAACTCTCTGCTGGGAGCTGCTGTGTCCCCTCTCTGAACACGGGATGATGTCACTCTGTGCCTTTTCCATCCAGCTCTGCGCATCCAGCTGGGAGATTCGTGTGGATGGTGGTGACCTGGGACACTCCCCTGGGAGCTGAGCAGGGCTGGGAGCTCCTGGGACAGAAAGCAGGATCTGGGCAGGGGAAGCAGGAGAGGAGGCAGGAGCAGCTCTCGCTCCCTTGGCAGCATCCTGCCCATCTGTACCTGGTGTTCCAGAGCCACTTGAAAACCGTCTTATCCCTGGAAGTGTCCAAGGACAGTGCAAGGTGTCCCTTGCCACAGCAGGGGGTCCTTTCCAACCCAAACCATTCCCTGATTCTGTGATTCCATGATTCCATGAAAAGCCCAGGAACACTAAACGAGAGGTGACCCTGGTGCTGTCCCAGGGCCTGAGGCTGCAACAGGGACCCTCTCAAACCTCCTGCAGAGACCTCCCAGCATTGCTGCCAGGGGGACCCTGCTCCATCCTCTGGAGCGCAGGGAGGGAACAGCCGCAAAAGTGGTTTCCCAGTTGGAACTGGAGCAGGCTGGATGAGTCCCAGCAGAAAGCCCTGAGGAGCCCTTGGAGGTTGGGGAGGGAGAAGAGCAGGCAGGAGAGGCTCTTGTGCAAAGCCTGGATTTAAATAAACAAGCAGCAGGCAAAGAGGGGTGAGACTGGAGGAGAACTCCTTCAGCTGAGGTTTCCATGAGTGCTTCCATGGGTATGCAAACCAGGCCAGCACAAGGAGCTTGTCCCCTTGTTCTGCACTTTCCCAATAAACATCTCTGGGCAGGATCCTTCAGTGGGCTGGGTCCAGTGGGGACAGCAGGGACTTATCTCCTCGGGTTGTTATTGTTTGTGTTCTGCTGGTGCTGGGAGAGCTTTACTGGAGTTACCCAAGGAAAAATAAATTTTTCCAAACAGGTATTTAAAGACCCAAAGTGCCACCATGGCCTCACCATCCCTCCTGCTCTCTCCAGCCTTGGCTGTGCCTCCTGCATCCCTTGAGATCTGCTGGCAATGAGGACACAGCCACTTCCCCTCCCTCCTTCCCCTGTGCACCATTAGGACTTCCCCCACTTCCTCCCCCTGGTTTGGGGATCCCTTGTCCAGTCTTGTTCCTTATCTTCTCACCATCACCATCACCTCTTGCTGGCTTGACCCTGTCCTCTGCCCCCGGGTCTGGGGGATGTTTTCCCACTCTGGGGGTCCCGAGGAGCCGTGTCCATGTACGTGTCTCACCATGGTGAGACTGAGACAGAGGGTTGGAGTGGGGGGCAGGAATGGAGCAGCCAAGCCTGGGAAGTGCTCCTCATCGGAACCAGGCTGCCCTGGCAGCCACCCTCAAGTCACTGCAGCTTCCTGGCTCTTCTCACCCTGCCAGTTATTACAAATGTCCCCCAGTTCCACCAACATGAGGAATTTTTGCTCAGGGAGCAGGACAGACAGATTTTAACTGAGTTGCTGCCACCCAGATGTGTTCTCTGCACAAGAACATCTTACTTCTATCAGCTTTTCACCACCCTTTCACCCCCATCTTCCCCCTTCCCGACTTGGTTACAAACCAACTTGGAAATCTCAAGCTCGAGTCCGCCCCTAAGTTTTAACGAATGTTCTCCTCTCTCCCCCAGACCTGCCGAGCTTTTCTGACACTCTCAGCATCCCAAGGAGCCTCGAGAGGCAGCTGAAACCTCCGTGGTGAGGGGGCCGTGCCCACCTCCCCCGGTTCCCACACTCCCAACACCTCCAGACCCTTGCCGGCTCCCGGTTCGCGTTTCCCCCGCGCTGCCGGCTTCTCCCGGCTCGGCTCTCAGACAGCTGTGATGGATCAGTGACAAGCTGCCTTTGTGTCCTCCTCTTGCACAACAATAGATACTCCTGTCTGTTTATACAAGTTTGAATTTGTCCCTATAAATACGGGGTGGAAGAAACAGTAGACTATAGATTGCACCCTGACAGCTGAAAGATTAAGGGAATCCATTAACTAAACCAACTGCCTGGAAATCTTATGCAGAACATACACCTGAAAGCCATTACTGCTGTCCTGTCATGCTGCTTTATCTCTTTATTTAGGACCCTTTTTGTTTGGTTGAGGGGTTGCTGTTTTTTCTGCTTTTTTTTTCCACCCCTCTAATAATGTAAACTTGTTCTGGAGTAACAGAGGAGCCCTTGATGAAGTATCTAAGTATTTTCTGCTGAAGAATTTATGAACTCGGAGCCAGCACTGTCCTTGCCAGATCCCATGGAGCGGGAGGGGAGGGGGCACTCGCCTGTCTCGGCGTTTGTGCAGTGAATGGCCTTGGCTCGGGTTTCCCTGCACTGAACTGTTTGCTTTGCTCTCACGGGCGACTCTGCCTCACTTCAATCTCTGGCTGCACTTAACCTTTTTTCACCTGAATTCTCTCTCTCCCTCCCTCCCTCCCCACCTCTCCCGCCATCTCTCTGCTTTCCAAAGCCCACCCTCAAGTTCACGAGTGCAGCAGTCGCTCGGCTCTGCCGGAGCCGGGCGGGATCCTGGCTCTGATACTGTTGAAGTCTTTTTTTCTGCCGGGCTATTCAGGAACGCACACAATGCCCGTCTCCATAGTGTCCGTGCAAGCTCCTTGTCTCCACCAGCACCACGCCTGCTCCTCTCCGGCCTCCTCCCCTCCCGGCTCGGTGCTGGGGGTGGTCCGAGGGGTCTGCACCTTGCTGGGAGCCAGAATTCGGGAAGGAAAAAGTGGAGACGTGCAGCCCTTCTGAAGTGAAAGTAATTTCAGACCGGCAGAGAGAGGGTTTTGGATGGGATATTGGGCAGGAACACCACCTGTGAGGGTGGTGCTTCAGGTTGCCCAGAGAAGCTGTGGCTGCCCCTGGATCCCTGGAAGTGTCCAAGGCCGAGCTGGACGGGGCTTGGAGCAACCTGGTCTGGTGGAAGGTGTCCCTGCACATGGCAGAGGGTGGAATGGGATGGGCCTTAAGGTCCTTTCCAACCCAAACCTTTCCATGATTCCATTCTGGGCCTGAGGAGCACTGGGAGCACTGCTCACACAGAGCCTCTCCAGCCCCCACCCAGCAGGAGAGGTGCAGCTGCAGGAGTGTGCACAAATCCCTGGCTGGCTTTTGGAAGCTGTTTGCCTGGGAAAACAGAGGCTGAACACCTCCGTTCCCCTTTTTCCTCATCCTGCTTCCCCTTTCCCAAGGCGGCAGAGGCCGAGCCTCTCCAGCAGCACTGCAGCGTTGCTGATGTGACCTTGCAGCTATCAAATGATTTCTGCCCCGTGTCCTCAGGCTGGACCCTCATCTCCGAGGGTGACACTGAGTGTCCAGTTCCTGTCACTGTCATCCCGGGTAACTTTGTCCTTCGTTTGAAATCCCAGGATGGGGCAGCGGTGGGAAAGCTTTCCACAGCTGCAGCGGTTCCGTGCAGGCTCTCCCTGGGCGGGAGGGTGACCCCCCCGAGGCACAGCCCCCGTTCCGTGCCGATGGTGAGTGATTAATGCTGTCCCCAGGCAGGAATAAAGTTTCAGGCGCTGCTATTGTCAGGGGAACAGGAGCGGCTCCCATCCCGCTGGACAGATAGCGACCATGGCAACGGTGGAGACACCGGGAAAGGGCCGGGAGGGTTTGGTGGGTGGTGGGACACTGGGGNGGGGTGGAGGGGGGGGGGGGGGGGTGTTGGTGGAGATCCCATTCAAGCCCATGCCTGGGTGTCACTGAGATGTGAAGAATTTGAAAATAGGGTTTCAAAGTTAAAGCATCTGTAAATGTGACCGAGATGAGGAATTTTCATTCCTCTCTCCCTCAAAGTTTGTCCAAATTCCCACTCAGTGCTGCTGGGCTGGATCCTGTCTCAGCATGGATAATGTCCACTGGGACTCCTCTGGGATAGATGTTCTTCAGCAGCTGGGAGCAACCAGAAAGGATTTTAGGGATGGAAAGGTAGGAATGAAAGATGGGAGGATGCAAGTGAAGAAGCTGCAATTGTGGAAAATCCTGGATGAATCCACAAAAGAAACCCCACCCATTTCAGGAGGCTCTGGGATGCTGGAAGGATCCCTGTCCCTGCTCCATGGCTCTGCAAAAGCACTGAGAAGGTCCTGGAGCACCTCTGTCAGTGCTGTGGGGAGTGTCAAGCTGGGATGAGCCTGGATGAACATCCATGGATGCACCATCAGTGGCTTCTGCTTGAAAGTTGTGTCTGGGACTTCCACCAATGGATGGACATGTTGGAAGGGGCTTGGAGACCTTTGGTGAGCATTGGGAATAGCTCCGAATGGACATCCACTGACCATCAGTGGGTCAAGGCTTCTCCTGGAATTGTCCGTGGGTTTTCAGGAAGGGATGGGTGTGTTTGAAAGCACGGATGCTCTTTGGGGTTTGCTGGGGAGCTCCAGGAGAAGCTCAGCCTCCAGGCCAGGATCTCCAGCATGGAGATGCTCCAGGGAAGAACCCGTGGTGAGTATTCCTACAGACCAAGCAGCAGGTGGCCTGGGAAGTGTTTTCCATCTGGGAAAAGAGAGGAAGGGGTGGAGATGAAGAGATGAGCCCCATGCTGCTGGAGGACTCCCCTGTAAATCCAATTGTGCCAGAGAGGGCTCTGTGAGGCTTGGGCTCATTTGGGCTGTGCTGGGGGGAGATGGAAGAGGTTGGGAAAGCTGGGGTTGCCAGGCAACACTCCCGGTATATTGGGAAGATAAATCCCACAATAATGGAAAGAAGGTATCCTTTCCTCGCCTGTTGTTTGTTTCTCTCTTCCTCCGTGGTTCGGCTCGCTCGGACACCAGCTGCGGCTCCAGGGAACAAAGCGATATTTTCGTGCTCCAGAGGACCAAGAGGTTTATCCTTGGTGATGAAAACTGGGATTTCTGGATCTGCTGGGGCAGAGGGTTGGCAGAGACAGGCATGCCTGGTTTTGGGAGGAAAAGGGATTGAGGGGAAAGCCAATTCCTTATCTCTGGACACATCCCAATCATGTACCACTTGCTTTTGGCAAACATTTGTGTGTTTACTCTTTCCCCATCTCCAAGGAAGTGTTTTGTGATCCCTGCTCTGAACGGGGGCTAAGGTTGGTGTTGGGCTCTGCCTGGGTTGAGGTCGCTCTGTCAGCACCAGGTGACTGAGCCCATCCCTCTGATGCCATCACTCGTGATTCCAGCTCAAACACAGCTGGAGCGCCGAGCACCCTCAGCGAGTTGTTTGCAATCAGCCAAGAAAAAGCAGGCAGACAAGTCTCCCGCTCCGGGTGTTTAAATACTTCCCAACAACAAGAAAAGCTGGAGGAAATTGCGATGATGAGCGCAACCAGAATTGGAGGCTTAATTTATCCCATATATCATTTGCTCCAACTTGTTCAGCCGGCTCAATTTTCCGTCAGTGCTTTTCAGAGATGCAACTGGGATGAGGAGAAGAGACAAAGTAGGATGAGAATCCAGCTTGGGGAGCATTTGCTGAGCACACTCTGCTGTGGCAGTGCCCATCATCCTGGCCTGGACCGACAGCATTCCCTGCACCCAGGAATCCTCCATCCCTGGGAGCAGTGACCTTCGCTCAAAGGTTGGCTTCAGTCTTGGAGGTGTTTTCCAACATTAATGGTTCTGTGCAGAGGAAAGCCCCAAAGAGTGGTGATTCCTCTTCCCACCACTGCTCTCCCCACCCATCAGGCAAGGGAACCAGGCCCAAGCCATCAGATTTCATCTCTGCTCCCAGGAATCCTCCGTCCCTGGGAGCGGTGACCTTTGCTCAAAATTTGGACTTGATCTTGAAGGTGTTTTCCAACATTAGTGATTCTGTGGAGAGGAAAACCTCAAGGAGTTGTGGTTTCTCACCCCACCACCCTTCTCCCCACCCATCAGGGAGGGAGGATCTATCCCAAGGCTGGGCTGGAGCAGTCAGATTCGGGAGCTGCTGCTCCTGGAGCTGCTCGTTTCCGTCTGCAATTAGCTTGGAGCAGCATGGTAAATATTTCATACCTTAGAGCAAAGGTTGTTTAATTTTTCATTCTCTTAAAGCTGCTCATGAATGTTTTACAGAGCTGATCTCCTCGGCTGGAATGGGAATGGGAAAGCACAAGAGATGTGTCCTGCAGCTCCAGGTTTGGGAGTGCATCCACTGACCCTTCATGCATGGTGGATCTTAATTGAAGGTGTTGATGAGCCCGACTGGAGCAGGGTGTTGAACAAAGCATTGTTACAGAATCTGCTGCCATGTAAAATAAATGTCTCCAATATCCCTCTCCAATCCTATTTATCCCAGCAGGAATTAAACTGTCCTGCATTCCATGGACTCACAGCTGGGATCTCCCAAAAATGCCATTTCCAGGAGGTTTTTTTTTTTTCCAAATCCATTACTCCTGCTCATTTCATGAGGAAGGTAGCCCTGCCCATGGCAAGGGGTTGGAATCAGGTCTCTTCCAACCCAAACTATTTCAGGATTCTGAGTTTCTGGGGTGACCACCTCGTTTCTTCTTCATTTCTCTTTCTCCAGGAAAAGAAAGACAAGAGCAACTCTGCTCATGACATTTGCCACCCAGGCTTTTCATTCCAGATACCACGGCATTCCCCGGACTCAGATCCATGCCTGCCTCCCTGCAGGATAAACTGAGGGTGACGTGGGTTAGATGAACCCAAATTAAGTCTTCAGGAAAGGAGCTGGGAATTAATCCCAGCCGGGAACTCAGGAATGGAGGATGTGCTCCCACGGCTGCGTTCCCTCCATCCCTGCTCCTGCTCTCTCCCTCTGCCCACATCCTCTGGCACTTTAATAGGAATAGATTCCCAGAGCCTTTAGCACCCATGCACTGGATCAGCTTCTTCCACCTGTGTTTTGCCGACCTGTTTTTGTTGCACGACCAGGCTGGAATGCAGAGTCCTGGCAGGGAGCTGTTTTTTTGGAAGACGTCCTTGGGAAAAACTTTCCTTTCTGCTTTTTCCTTCCTGAGATAGAAGCCCCATCTCTGGAAGTGCTCAA
>VYZQ01055373.1:0-21790 GCA_013400655.1 Mystacornis crossleyi
GAGGAGGGAGCCCGGACGGGGGGCGGTGCCTGGGGACGCCCGCACAAAATGGCGGCTGCCGGCGCCCCGTCACGTGTGGTGGGACGGGAGCGCGCGGCTGCTGCCGTGCTCGGCCGTGCGGCGCCTCTGTGCCTCCCTCCGCGCTTCGGGCCCCGGCGGCCGCGACTGGGGCACGCTCGGCTTTGGGTTTTTTTGTTTGTTTGTTTTGTTTCGGTTTTTTTCTTTGGGGGGGGTTGTTGTTGCTTGTTTGCTTGCTTTTGTTGTTGTGTTTTTTTGTTCCCCGCTACACACACGCACTATGCCGTGGAGTTGGTCGATACGGGTGTTGTCGTCAAGCAGAAGTCTGTTCGAAAGCGATCCTTGCCTGGTCGATCAGGCGGTGCTGAGGCTGAGCCGCCAGCTCAGGAAATTCCTCAACCAATTTCCGTGCTCTTGACTGCCGGGAGCAGGGATGACAGAGTAGGAAATGGCTTCCCGCGTCCTCCCTCTCCTCACCTGACCACCTGCCAGCGACCGCGCTTGGAGCGGGGGGGTGGCTGCGACAGCTTCCACTCTGCTGCGACGGCTGAAACACTTCTCTTACTTGGTGCTGGGGACTGTCTCCGGAGAGGAGGAGGGTTTTCAATTAACTAAGATGGGCTAGCGGTCAGAAGTGAAAGCAGAGAAATGAACGTTCTCATAAAACTCTTCAGCTTCATTTCCAAAATCTACGAGCTTTTATATCTTGATCTGTAATCTACTTTTAGCTGGATTACATGTGAGGGCTCGTATTTGAAGAGCCAGTCGATTTTTTTTTTTTTTTGGATGAAATTTTGCCTGTGTGTTTGGGAATGTATTTGCTCGAACATACACACCATTTTGAAGTGTGTTATTCATGAGTAGTGGCAACAAAGAGCACCAGGACGGTGATTTGTCTGATAGTAAAATAATCCTGCTGGGAGTGGAGTAGTACAACTGTATTAAAACCGACCCCCTCTGAGATTTTCTGAATGAGTGCATCACTACCCAGGCTCAGGAAATGCACTCAATCATCAAAATAAGCATGAGCTATATAAAGGCTTATTTTCTGTTACCATTGTCTTCACCTTTCTATCCTCCAGCTTACAGTGTTTATCAGCGACCTTAATTCAATTGTAAGTATTCCTGGGATAAGAATTTCATCTCTGAGGATACCCAGCAGACTGCGGATCTCTTTCTAGCAGGAGCAATGGATGCTTAACCTGTTCCAATTAAGTACCCTAAGCAGTAGGCTCAGTGACACTCAGAGAAGCAAAACACTTTGAGATAACGACAAAACTGGTTTGTATGTGGGGATTTTCCCTCTAGTTTTTCAGTTTGTAGATCACATCCAAGTAATTTATCACTATAATGAATATATTGTAATCCCAAATGTGTTCTGTGTCTATTCAAGGCACATCAAGCACTCAGTTTCACCAACTGAAGTAAATAAAAATAGCTAAGTATAATAAAAAGAGTGAGAAAAACGACTTATTTCATTTTGGACATCTCTCCCATGTTGTTGCTTTCTTTACATTAGTGTTAAGCTATAATTTGGTTTCAAAACACGGGCCACAAACCCAAGAAACACAGCAAAACATTTTTGAAATCAATTTTCTGTAATAGTTATGCATCTAATATCTAAAAGCTTTACAAGATGTCAGAAAAAAATTTTTTTTCTAACTTTTTTGCCTTATGTCCAAAGGAGGTCTACAGGAGGTGTTCTGGTGGTTTTTGATTGTAGATTTTGGTGGCATTTGGAAGGTGAAAGAATCCAGATAATAAAAACTGAAGAGAAAGTTCATTAAAATGTCTTATCTGCACACCAATAAGAAAACTTCTCATGGGAGAAATGGTAAAAAGAAAGCAAACACCCTCTGTGTTGTGATATTAAGAGTTCATAAGAGAAAAATTTCATTTGTCGGAGACTTACCAGTGCTCATTAGCATTTTGTAGCACCCTGTCATCTTCTGAGCATTGCTTTACAATTACAGTTTTTAACTGCATTTATAAACTCATTTTCAACTAGAGGTAGTGTCATCATTTATCCACGTGCCTTGCTAAGTTAAGTTTTTAAAGGGACTGAGCATCCATAGTGGAATCCAGTTAAATTATTCCTAAAATTGGTACTGATATCTGGACCCAGTGGTGCAGACCAAACTGAGAGTTTTCACATCTTTGGAAGAGGAAGCACTACAGTTTGTCTCAGGGATTGAAAAGGTCCCTTACCTGCTTTGTTTTGTTTTTGTAACATCCCGTTTACTGGTGCTCTAGGCTCTCGCTGGACGACAGAGGTGCCAGTCAGTCTGTTCTGCTAGAAGTTCAGCTCCTAAGCTCCTCTTTGAAATTCCAGGGCTCATAGTTGAACTTGCAATTACCTGCTGCTTGGAGAGGTTTTAGCTAATTGGATGCCGAGGGCAATGTTGGAGTAATAAGGTGTCTCTGAATTCTCATTAGGCCCCAAATAAGAAAAGGGAGCAAATGTGTTGCAGTGGGGACCCCAGAGCGACACAAATGACATTCAGAAAGAACAGAATAAGAAAAGTTAGCGGTAGCTTTGTATAAACAAGTAAACAGAAATCAGAATTGAGTTAACTCAGGTTGGACCATTAGGTTAAGAAGCAGAACAGTAACAGAGAAAAATGTTAATACCTTAATTGTAATTTTTTACCTTCTTGTCTGAGTCAAGACTAGATCCAGGGGCATGAGACAACCACCGAATGTTGAATGGCTAGTCTATGAGTAACAACAAAGACAGTTTCTGTGTTTTTATGACAGAATTGGTGTTCTGCTGAGGAGATGCGGTAGAAGATGCTCCATGGTCTTCTGAAGTTGGCATTAATTTTTTCCCTGGAAAACAGGGCACAATATCTATCTTGTGTCTTCAGGTCCAGGCAAAGCAGCCTGTTCATGAAAAATTTTAGACTGAGCCAAGTAATCCAACCTTCCTTGGCTGTGTCATCATGGAATTTGAGGATGGTTCAGCTGATAGCAGAGTCCTGGCTGGGAGCACAGAAAACGCATCCAAACAGACAGTTGCTTTCAGAGATTTTACATCTATAATTACAAGGTTGATAATTCTGAATTTAAGGCTTGTCTAGGCTGGCTTCTGTTTCACCTTAATATTTACTTTTAGCTGGGAAGTGGAATGGGCATGCAGCCTGCACTGATTCCCTGAGTCCTGGGATTGGTATTAAGTAATCTGCTACAAAACAAACTCATCAGAGAAGGAGAGGGCAGCCTCCCTCTGCCAGATAGTGCTTCCTCACTGGGGATTTATCAATCTAGAGCACTAACAGATTCTGGATAATAGACAGTGTATAAAATCTGGCCTGCATAGCCAGTGGGGGTGGATTAAATTAAACTTGATGTTGTTGGGTTTTTTTAAATTTTGAATGCTCTGACTTTTATAATTGCCAGGTGTATGATTATTTATCGTGTGCAAGGTACTTTGTAAGCAATATAGCCACCAGCCTCTACTCCACGTGCTGCATGTCTTAAATCAGTCAAATACATAGCAGTAAGTGGCATAGGCAGCAATATTCAGGAGCAGGGGAAATAGCCAAAAGAAAGCAGGAAAACGAGGAACATCTACTTCAATTCTTGCTGTGATGCTATTCAAATGCACTTATGCAGAACAGGCAAAGTGATTTCAGATCAGTTAGGGTGGATTGGTATTTTCCTGGAGTTCTTTTTTTAATACCCTTTGTGTTTGCTTTTCCATATGAGTGTAAGCAATGCTGTGTGGACCAAAAAGGAACCTGTGGCATCTGAAAATTGTCCATCTTTCTGCTGAAGTGATAAAATTCATGGGTTTGAACCTGAAAAAGGTTAGGAGAGATGAGCAAGCAAGATGAAATGATGAGCAACATGTGAAAAAATAGAATGCTAAAATACAGTGTGGCTGAATGGAAAAGCTCTGAGAGTGATTAGCTCAAGGGAGAAAGGTTGTCCTTTGTTGATACCCAAGAACTTCTCTGCTATCTTATTAAGTCATGGAAAGTAGTTGTTTGGTTGGGGTTGTGGGTATATTCAGGGGGGTTTGTTTGTTTGTTTTTGGATATTTTTTAGTTGTTTGGGACACCTTGTTTTCATTTGGAAATAAATAAGACATCAGAGCCATGAAATCCGAAATCAGCTTCATTTGTGTGCTGCTCAGTGCATCGACCTCACACAACCCCTACTTGCTGTTCTGAGAGTTTGCTGGTTTCACAGCATTTTCTTTCAAGGGAAGCTTCCCTGAGCAGAGAGGGCATAAAACTTACTCTCAAGGCCTCTTCAGAAAAGTTTAGTCTAGAAACTTTGGATGACCTGTGGAGAAAAGAGCAGAGTGGCCAAATACACACAGTGTACAGTGTGAGTAGCTTGGTCGTGAAAAGGCAGCCTTGCAGCTCTGACACACAGGCTGAGACTGCTTTCAGGCATGTGAGGAAAGATTATTAAACGAGGAGGGAGAGGGGAGCGAGAGAGAGACTTGCAGAAAATGCACTCTCCCTCCTGCTCCTTTCAAGGAAACTATGATGAGAGACTACTGTGGCCACTGAGCTCTTGCTCTTATCCCTGCTGTTCCACACTCCCTTAGCCAGATTGCTCTGCTTTCTCAGGAATGTCACTGACATTTTCCTTCCTCAGCACCCCACTGATAACACCTCTAAGCTCAGAGAATGCTTTTTGTATCTCTGGTGAGCTGCACGTTGAAAGTAAAGTTTTCTACCTGTGATGAGTTATTTACAGGGTTATGCTTATTTTCCCTGGGAAGAGAGTACTGAGGAAGGGTTTGGGACAGTTGAAGCATTCAGAACATCTGCTAAAAAAATCACCAGTAGCAGCTAAAATTGCCAGGTAGTGTGGTGACATTTACAGCACTCTCCTGTTACTGTATAATAGTCCAGAGCAGATGGAGCTGGATGCCCTCTCGCGTTTGTTTTCTCTCATCTGGAAAGTTGTGCATTTACTCCCCCCAACCCAATGCAACATACTCTTATAGTAAAGAATGAGTGTCATATTTTGGGGTGCTGCTTGCATGTGTATGTTCATGCTGTAGACAAACATAGTCATTGAGCACAACACAGGCGAAACAAGAGAGGATTCGTTTACCCGGTGTTATGCAGGTGATTGTGTTAGGTTAACATCACGATCACTCACTGTGCCAGGAGAGCTCTGCCACTGTGAGTAGACTGATGTGTTGTTGGGAAGGTGCTNCTGGCGCCGGCCCAGGCTGCTGCCGGGGGCCGCTGTGACGGGGTCCCAGCCGCGGTGCCGCAGTGCCCCCGCCTGCGTGCCGAGCTCGGTGCGGCGCCCAGCCCGTGGCGCTCAGCCGGCCCCGGGCTGGAGATGGGACGGGCTGGTGCGAACAGAAATCATTGTAAAGCCGAGGTCTTCCCAGGTGTGCTCCAGTCCGCGGGGCGGCACACAGAAGGGGCTGGTTCGCCAGTCCTGTATAGCTTAGGGGTACCGCCTGCTTCTCTGGATGCGCACCAGCATCCTCCCCTACCATCTGGGGAATGTTTCATGTCACACCCTGCCTTAAGAGGTACCATGGTGGGAAGTGTTGTCAGCATGGAGATACAATGAATAGGTTATTGTTTAAGCAGCTCAAAATAGTTTTCATTCCGATCTACAGAAGGGAAAATACTTCCTTATACTACTTACAGAGGATAAACTCGTCATGGGAAAAAAAAGTCAGCCTGGAAATAAGAAAGCTTCAAATTTTCAGGGCATTGCAGTCCTGGGGTGACTTAAGGGAATAAACAACATAATTTATTTTAAGCTGGAGCTTGATCATTTTATGAAGTAGACAATATGACAGTGAGTGAACAATAGCCGGGCTTGGACTACGACCCAGGAAGTTGGTTCTAGGTGTATGTTAATTACTCATCACAATCCATCTTGGACTGGGGCTATAGTTCTTACTTTTTTACCTCATGCTGCTTTTTCTTTACCCTAGGACATCCTGTCTCTCACACTGAATTACCAGCAAAGGATGGAGAACATCCTGGCTGGTTTGTGTGGGACCAGCCCAGAAGATCCACTGCCTGTGTGGGTTCGTGGCAGCGTTGGCCATTGCTTTAACCAGCTGACACTGAATGTGATTCCTCATGTGATCCTTGCAGTGGTCAGTGCCTGCTTCCTTGGCACTCCAAGGTATGACAACTGACTTGTCTGGCTCTTGATTATTATGCAGGACTGGAGGTGGGGTGGAAAGGCTGGAAATTATATCTTCCTATAATGTGCTGAATATGTAATTAGGGAAGGACACAATATTATAATGCTATTGTATTTGTCAGCATCCGTCTTAATTCAGAGTACAATGAACAGAAAGGAATCCAGAAAGAATAGAAGGGATTGTGGGCATAAAATCACAGAAAGTACTTAAAAACTGTTTCAGTGAATGAGGACTGGGGAAACTGGGGGTATTCTGGGAGAGGATATAAATCCAAGGTGGCATAGAAAATGTATATAAGGCAATAAGGAGTTTAGAGTAACCCAAAATTGTTTTTCTGTTTACCCTCTTCTGAAATTCATAAAAATGACAACATTCACTGGTACTGAAAGGCCACAACAAATCCAGTGATAATGAAGTATTTTGATGGGCAATAGATTATAGACTTTACAAGCACAGCATCACTGAAAGTAACAGTGATAAAAATAATGTTTCTAGAAAAAATATCCCACAGAAAAGGAAATCAAGGATCCAAGATGTGACACAGAGAATTTAATCATCCAAAATTTGTGTTAAAGATTGTAAATATACCTTTTTTTTGCTGTTAATCCTCAAGGATTGGAGTCTAATTTAACCACAGAATATCATAGTTTGCAAGCAAATTTCTGTAAAGAAATGCTGTTCTTTGGTAGCATCTAAATCTCTGGTATTGACCAAAGAGTGGGCTGTATTGACCTGATATAGTTTAGCAATGCCTGCAGTCAGATAAAGTTACAAATCCAGGGAGGTGTATCTAAAAGGTTAAATAAGAGTGGTTGTGTAAACAGCAGGAAGAGGAGAGGAAGAAAGGATAGTACTGACTGAGCGGTAGTGGAATTTCAACCATAAATGATTTTACTCTTTCGCTCTTTCTCCTCAAGGTCTGGCTCCAGTGTGCCTCGCAGTCTAAGCTGGGGATGGAGAATCGCTACCTCCTTCGTACTTACTGGCTTGTTCCTTGCTGACACCATCCCAGCCACCATTTCCCAGCAGGAACTGGGCCCTGTGTACCTTGAAGTGCTGGCCAACGGCACTGCTGCCCTGACGTGGCTGGTGCATGGCTTCGCTCTTCTCATGCTCTGCAGGTCCATTCATGGCTTTACCAGGGGCCCTGCAGCCCTGGCTCTCCTCACTCTCTTACCCCTACCTTCCTTCATCATCACTCTGGTGTGGTACTGCCAGACTGGGACAGCTTGGTCCCCTGCCCACCCTGGTGCCTCCTCCAGGTTTGCCATTCTCTGTCTGCAGCTGGCCTCTCTGCTTGCCTATGTGGTCGGCTACCTCTTCCCCACTGCTGGCAGGCAAGACTTCCTCTCCATTAATTGCTCCTGGCAGCAAGACCAGCCCATCTCAGAGTCCGGGATCCCAGTGCCTGACCAGCAGAGAGTGGCAGAAGATGGTGAGAGCTGGCTCTCACGCTTCTTTTATGTTTGGATGAACCCCATAATGAAGCGTGGCTACCAGCAGAAGCTGAACCGTCCACAGGATGTCTATGTGCTTCCTCGCCAGCTCCAGGCTGCCAGGGTCTGTGACCGGTTCTACTCTTGCTGGCAGAAGAAGGCAGCTCTTCGCCAAGCAGAGGAGGAGACAGTGTCTCTTACCAGCCCAATCATTCCTGGAGGCGACGGGAGTAGTGATGCTCCAGACAGCCCACGCCATGCCCAGGAAGCTGTGCGCATCTTCTCAGTCCTTCATGCGGCCTTTGGGCTTCGTTTCTATACCCTTGGACTTCTCAAGTTGGCTAGCAGTCTGCTGGGTTTTTCAGGTCCTCTGCTTCTGAACTTGCTGGTGAACTTCATGGAGTCACGGCAGGAGCCCCTGAGCCACGGGGTGCTGTATGCCCTTGGGCTCTTTGCTGGCTCCTTCCTGGGCGCTCTCTTGCGGAACCAGTTCAGCTACGAGGTGAACAAGATGATGCTGATGGTGCGGGCCGCTGTCATCTCTGCCATCTACCGCAAAGCTCTGCGTGTCAGCAGCACCAGCCTTGCCCGCTTCACTGTGGGGGAAATTGTCAACTTCATGAGCACAGATGCCAGTAGGTTGGTCAACTTCTGCCTCAGCTTCCATGAGTTATGGAGCCTGCCTGTTCAGCTTGCCATTACCCTCTACCTCCTCTACCAGCAAGTGGGGGTAGCCTTTCTGGGAGGCATGGCCCTGGCACTGCTGCTTGTGCCCATCAACAAGATCGTAGCTAACCTCATCATGATGAACAGCAAGGAGATGCTGAAACACAAGGACACACGAGTCAAGGTGAGGGGCAGTGGTATCTCTCTGAGTTTGTATTTTTTCCCTGAGTGTTTGTCCCAGAACGTTGGCTTCTTGGCCACTTGTCATGATCCAAGGCAGATTATTGAATCTCAGCTGTTGAGAAAAATGCCAGAAGGGGCATGCATGCGTGCACACACACACACACCCCCCCACACACATTTGCTTGATGTTCTTTTCCTCATTGCCTGCAGCTAATGACAGAGTTCCTCTGTGGCATTCGTGTGATCAAGTTTTACGCCTGGGAGAAGCACTTCAGCACCAGGATAAATGCCTGCCGGGCTAAAGAGCTGCAGAAGTCACGGGCCGTCAGTTACCTGGATGCCGTGTGCGTGTACATGTGGGCAGCACTGCCTGTTGTTGTCTCCATTGCCATCTTCGTCACCTACGTTCTGTTGGGTCACCAGCTCACTGCCACAAAGGTGAATAGGTAGTAGGGAGATCTCCAAACTTGTCTTGTACAGAGCACAATCTGCAGTGGGACTGCAGTCCTTGGGCGTCTTCTCTGGGAAATAAACCCAGCCCGTGTCTCTCCAAAGCTCTTCAGGCTCTCACTGGTGAAGCTGTTTGGAGGATAAAAGGGAGGTACTACTCCAACTCATGGCTGTTTGCTTACCATGCAGGCGTTCACAGCGCTGGCCCTTGTTGGAATGCTTATTCTACCCCTCAACGGCTTCCCATGGGTGTTGAATGCGATCTTGGAGGCCAAAGTTTCCCTGGATCGAATCCAGCACTTCTTTGAACTCATGGACCAGGACCTGGAAGCTTATTATGCCTTAGGTAATGGTTAAGGAAGCTGCCAGGCCTGAGACTCTGGTCAGCAGACATTCAGAGCATAGAGCTGAGGTGTGAGGCCCAGGGGCACTACTGGAAGGCAGTTGGCTGTCACCCTGGGATTCAAGATGTTCAGCTGGGTAGAGGCAGAGTGGATACACTTAATTTCTCTTAATTTCTGTGGAAAGCAGGAGACAAGGCTATAACATTCCACTCTACCAACCCTGAGCCACTGCTTGTCCCCACAGAGCCATTAGAGTCACAGTAGAACAAGCAGCTCTGTCCTCTGATCAAAACTCTTCTGACACTGAAGCCATCAGCAAACTTGGCTTCACCTGCAGAAACGCTTGAGTGGCTGCCCCTCACCTGAGCCATATTAGCTCCCTTTCCTTCTTTCATTGCCTTTTGCCAGCTCCCTGACACTCTTTTACCGTCAGCAATAATAAAACCAGGTTATATCCTTACAGTGTCTCCCTGACAGCCATGTGTGTCTGGTGTGAGCTGGAGACGGAAGGGTTGGAGGAAGAGATGTATAAGTTTAAGGGCAAGCTAGTAGGCAAGAGTCTCATTCTGTGGTTGGGTCAGGGGCATCATCCATGGTCTCTGCATTTGGGAACAAAGCTGGTGGTATTTGTGATGCCAGGTGCCTTTAATTTTCTGGTCTTCTCATAGCGGTGCTTTGCTGTTCTGCTTTTCACTTGTAGATAGCCCTTCAGATACTGCTACTGCCATGGAGATGCGATGTGCAGCCTTCTCGTGGGTGCCAGTTGAGGAGGAAAGCACCAGGCAGCCCTCATCCACAGGCACTCTGCAACTGCACATCGAGAACCTGTCAGTGAGAAAGGTGAGCAAGGACATGGGAGGTAACACAGAAAAATGGCACTAGAGAGAAAATACTGGAAACTAGAAATAATGGAGCAGAGGTGGCATGATTTCCTCAGTTTAGGAGCTGTGCATCAAAATCTTCTGGTCAAGAGGCACAGAACAAATATTACATGTCACAGCTGTAAGGTGCTAGAGAACATCCATGGCTTACAGACAGGAGATGAACTAGTTCCCTCTGCCTTCTGCTATTGCTGTAGGAGACAACTGGACAGGGAACAGAGAAGGGCTCTAGAGTTAACACTCCTTGCAAATCTGTGTGCTGTCATATCAGGAGTCTGATTTACCTGACAGATGTACCCAGCTGCACTGCCGAATGTGTGAGATGGTTGTAGCAGTCAGCTCCCTTACAGGCTTCGTGTGGCTCAAGAAATCTGAACAAGCTACCCTGTATTAGCACGTCAGGTTGCTTCTCTTCATTTCCCTTTGCAGGGAATGCTCCTTGGGGTTGTTGGGAAGGTCGGCTCTGGCAAAAGCTCTCTGCTTGCAGCCATCACTGGAGAGCTCATTAAGTAAGTAGCCTAAAGACTTTTCCCTGCCTGGTCCCTCCATGCCATTGCAGGTGGGGACTGTGCAGTGCTATCCCAACTTGTAGGCCATTTTGATCCACCAACAGTTTCCTTTACATCCACTTCTGGTGTGCTTGCAGACAAGGTGGACGAGTATATGTTTGTGACCTGGAGCAAGGATTTGGTCTGGCCACACAGGAGCCATGGATACAGTTTACCACTGTCCGGGAAAACATCCTTTTTGGACGGGAATATGATGCCAGGCTGTACGAGGAGGTGCTGGAAGCCTGTGCCCTCTTGGAGGACCTAAAAGTGAGTGCCTAGACTGTGAACCTACCTGGGCCTTTTTGGCAGGCTTTTGCATTCATCCCGAGCCTCACTGGGATCAGTCTTTATTATTTCAGGGTATAGACTGCTTTTCCAATGTCCCATCACACAGTGTTCCGCTTATTACCGAGCCCACACCTTTCCTGGCATCCCCATACTTCTTTAAGGTGTGAAGACACTGTTGTAGCACTTCGGATGGTTTCTTCTGCTGCTGAGCCAAAAGCTCTTCATCCTGGGGAACGGCGTTTTTCTTGCAGATCTGAATGGCTGTTGGGTTTTTCAGGCAGAACCTATCAGCAGCTGATACTTTTTTTTGGTGGGGGGGTGGTGGTTCAGAAGCAACTTCTTTGGAATCTGGAAGGGCTAAACCAATGCTTCTATCAGTAATACACATATTCCAAATTTGAGGTTTATGACTGTATTAGCCAGTAAACCTGGCTCTACATATGGTGGGAAGCTAGCCTTCTCCCAGTTTATAAGCTGATACCTGATTTTCTGAAGTGCCAAGCTTTAGCAGCTCCTGTTTGTTTTGGCCAGAGCTATGAATACTCTGTCAAGGCAAGATTTTTATTTGAGATTTAGTAGAATACACCTATGCTACCAAACCGAGAGGAGACTTATTTCCAGGTACCAAAACTTGGTAGTTTTTACTGCTACAGTGTTTGGAAGGACCCTGACATAATTTTGATGCAGGCACAGCTCTTGTTCTCACAGAAAATTACTGTGTGCGATTATCTTGGACCAGAAGTTGCTCTCAGTGGGTAGTTCAGATGTGACCACCCTATTCTGGAGTGTAAGAGATTTTTGATGCATTAATTAAGCTTGCCAGTTATCTGTAGAGCCAGTGTATGGACTGTTGCATTGTTTAGTGTTGGTAAGGTGTCAGCCTTAGAAATTACTGCCAGAGATTGTAAAGGGGCCCCTGTGTCCTGGTTTTGAGTCCCCAGCAGTTTCCTATCCCTTTCTAAATGATTTTCTTGAATATTTCAGATTTTACCAGCAGGTGACCAGACAGAGGTGGGTGAAAATGGTGTGACACTCAGTGGGGGACAGAAGGCTCGAATAGCCCTTGCCAGAGCCATTTACCAGGTAAGTAACAAAGGAGTTACTGTGTGGCAGATCATGCCTGGTGCTGAGTCAAATATAAAGAGGCTGGAAGCTCTCAGCTGTACAGTGAGCTCTGGCAGCATATATTTAAAGCACATCATGCTAGCCTAAAGGTGCTGCCAGCATGGAGACACTTGGACTTTTCTCTACAGCACTGCCTGATTCAGCAGGGCCAGCAGCTGTATCCTTTTTTCTTTTGTCCCCCTCCCAGGAGAAAGAACTTTACCTCCTTGATGATCCCCTGGCTGCTGTTGATGCAGGTGTAGCCAACCATATTATGCAGAAATGTATTCTCGGAGTTCTCAAACATAAGACCAGGGTCCTTTGCACTCACAGGACAGAGCTTTTGGAGAAGGCAGATGCCTTGTTGTTGATGGACAATGGCAGGATAGTTAAGACAGGTAAACTATCTATCTTCTCAGGCATTCACTTGTGTCCGTGTTTTGGAATGGCTTGAGGGGATTAGGATTAACTAGTGGGGAACCCAGTGATAAAAGAGGACGCTGAAGACACTGCATGTGGGCAAAGATGGGGTGGAAGAGAATGTGCAGATGTATAGATAAAACAGGACAGCCCTAGATGTGGGGAGCTGATGAGGCAGAAGAACATAACAGGAGTGGAGCCTTCAAGGGTACAGTTGCTGTATAATGTAGGGAATGTTATGAGAGAACAGAACTGGGTCATTTCAGAGCAAGAGGCAGTGGGAAGGTAGGAAGTTGTCACCGATTCTGCACAGATGCTGAAGCATTTGCATGTCTCTCTTCGCAGGCACACCAGCTGATATCCTGCCACTTGTTGAAGCCTTCCCCAAGTTCAGCGTTACAGACAAGGGAAATAAGGATAAAGGTCTGTTCCTGATGAGCTTGAATGTGTCTGGGGCAGCACAGCTCAGCTGACCATCCAGACAGAACCTGTACCTGATGGCTGCTGGTCGTAGAGCAGAACTCCCACCATCTTGTTCTGCTGTAGCAGTGCTGATATGTGGGTGGTGTATACACAGAGGGACAGGAGGCCCACATATCATTGGGTATTGGTCTGGAGCAGTATTTGAACCTGTTGTTCCACTTGTAGTCCAGTTTTGGAGGAAGAACTGCCAGGGTTGGTGCACCTGTCTTGAAAAAGGAGAGAGGAGGGAAAAAAAGTCTCCCTCATGGCTTAGACTCCCTTCACAGTAAGGAGAAGCTGCAGGAAGAATTTAACATTGCACTGACCTTTGCTTTTGCATCCATTCTCACAGCCCCTAATGAACATGGACAGGAAGAGGCCATAGAGACAGAGGCAGAAGAATCAACCCAAAATGATAATCTCATCCACAAGGAGGAAGAGAAGAAAGAAGGCGCAGTGGCTTTTCAGGTGTACAAGGCCTATTGGCTGGCAATGGGCAGCTGCTTGGCAATATCAATCCTCTTCTCACTGTTCCTGATGCAAGGTGAGGCAGTGACCCAGCAGCGCATCTCTCTTTAGATATTCCTCTCCTTTTGACTCATTCCCTGGTTGCATGGAGTCCAGAAGGAAAGACTCCAGGGCTTTAAACATACCCTGTAGCAGGAAGACCACTTTCCCCAAATTAAAGTGGCTCAAGGGGCTACTTTATTAGGAAGGAGGCACGTGGGAACATCTGGAGTTTTGCTGCTGTGGTTGCATTACTGTACCTCCATAGCAGTGCTGTATCGCTGCTGCAGCTGTTCCCTTGCTCCTGCTCTACAAACAGGGGGAAGACTATGGGCAGTGAGACTATGCAAAAGTTGTCCAGCAGCTTCCCCTCCAGCTTTTCTGTTTTGTATTTGCTGATTCAAAAGTTGAATTCCTCTTTATGTAGTCTGTCTTTCTCTGTAGCATCCAGAAATATCTCAGATTGGTGGCTGTCATACTGGATCTCCAGCATATCCCAGACAGCAAATACCTCTGTGATGGCCTGTTCAGCTTCCTTGCCTTCGCCAGAGCTGCTTCTCTTCTCCACTGCTGGGCTTGTGTAAGTGAATCTGGTCCAGAAGTGCCAAAGGAAGCTGGAAATGCCCTTAAGTGCATTTCCCATGAAGATCCTGCAGAGCAGGGATAGATAAACAGACCGCCTCTCTTCAGGGGATGTGTGTGTCTGCTTTGACAAAGAGAATCAAAATCTCTGATGTGATGATGTGCCCAAAAGGCTTCTGCCTGGGGCTGATGGAAGACCCCTAGCTGCACAGTACGCAGAGTATTTGTCCCAGCATGCCAAAAGAGTATAACAGAAGCATCAGGCTAAAGTATCCTGATTTCCCCTTGAGTATGCTCTTGGGTTCTCATATGCTCCTCCTATTGTTGGGAGGACATTGGCAGATTCATAATCTTCCTCCTCCTTTTTTCCAGTTCCCCCATTCAAGATCTGGACAACACCCCAGCCCCTTCTAATGGCTCAGTGGATGTGAATTTCTACCTGATAGTTTATGGGAGCATTGCAGGGGCCAACTCCCTCTTCACCATTATTAGGGCGTTCCTCTTTGCCTTTGGCACTCTCCGTGCTGCCGCTGTCATTCACAACCGACTGCTCCAAAGGGTTCTAAAGGTAATGGGCACAAAGTCCAGAGCAGGCTGCGGCTCCTGCAAGCTGACATTCTTCTCATAGCTGGGAATAAGGGTGCAGGAGATAGATTACAGTTTCTGTTGGTATTGGCTGGTAGGACTGTATTCAAAAAGGGCTGCACCACAGCCAGCACAAAGGACCAGTGAGCTGGGGTCCAAAATGTGTCCTGTTCATTCCATGGAAGGATGTTTTATGGCTCCCGCCTGCATCTGTTCATTCATTAGGCTTAGATGTATAGCCAAGATGAGGGCCAGTCGAGTCAAAGTAGCTTTTGCAGGATCATGAGTTCAGGTTCAGATGAGATTGAAAGGAGTCATTAAGCAAGATCTAGGGCGGATACTGGCATGTACCAGTTAACTTCTATGTTTTTGGCTTCCTTGGGTCCTCAGGCTAGATCTAGGATTAGGGCATCGGAAGTTTTGATTAAAGGCTAGATTTGCATGGCTACTGTTGGGCCAGTATGGCATCTGAGTGCCTGCTGTCTCAGTAGCTGTCTGCCATTTGCTACAGAAAGAATGCTTCCTTTTACCATGCAAACAATGTGAGTTGTTTGGCTGCTAGTGGATGCTGGCTTTGGAGGCTGAGGTAAGGAAGTGGGTTATGGTGGCTACTGTGTTGTGGCCTTATCTGCTCCCCTTGTGCTGCTCTCCTGCACACTATTCTGTGGTTGGATCTCACCGCAGCTGACTGGCTCTTACTTTCTGGCTCCATTACCAGGCCACAGTCACCTTCTTTGACACCACACCAACAGGCCGGATCCTGAACCGCTTCTCCTCAGACCTGTACTGTGTGGATGACAGCCTACCGTTTATCCTCAACATCTTCCTGGCCAACATCTACGGGCTCTTGGGCATGCTGGTGATAATGACCTATGGCCTCCCTTGGATTGGTCTGGTCTTACTTCCTCTGGCTGTAGTCTACTTCTTCATTCAGCGCTATTATCGATTCACATCCCGGGAGCTCAAGCGCCTGTACAGTGTCACCCTGTCTCCCATTTACACCCACTTCTCAGAGACCCTCTCAGGGCTGAGCAGTATCAGAGCCATGCGTGCAACAAAGAGGTGAGCAGAAAGCACGAGCACCCAGAGAGACAGAGCTTTGGCTTTATAGGCTAAGGCCTTCCTGATGTGGAGCTGGTTATCGGGTGGCTGGAATGCCCTTGGTCTGGGCAGCAGGAGTGGAATTTGAGTAGTGCAAACCTCTGTCGTGTGCCTGACAGGTTTGAGTTGGAGAATCAGCTGTATCTGGAGCAGAACCAGCGCTGCCTCTTCGCCAGCAACACAGTGATGGAGTGGCTGGACATCCGCCTGCAGATGATTGGGGTTGCTGTGGTTACTGCTATTGCAGGAATTGCCATCATCCAGCACCAGAAGCAGCTGGGAAATCCAGGTAGACTGCAAGGGATTGATCTGTGTCCACTCCTAGGCTGTGGCCAAGGGGTTGCTCCTCTCCCAGCCCAGAGCTACACATTTTCCTACACCGGGGTAAGATCCAGAGCTCCTGCTCCCTGTCCCAAGTCACCCACAGTGTAGTGCTTCAGCTCCTGTCTCTGCTCCTGTGTGTCCCCAACCTCAAGTGTGACCCCAGACTCCAGAGTCCTGACTTTTCCTTTGGGTTTTTGTCTGCCCGCCAAGATGCCAGCTCTTTCCCTGCCAGTGATATTCTTGCTTATGCTTTTGTCCTCACAGGACTTGTGGGCCTGGCACTCTCGTACGCCCTGTCTGTCACAAACCTGCTCTCAGGCCTCATTGCCAGTTTCACTCACACAGAGATCATGATGGTGAGTGTGGAGCGGACAGAGGAATATACCACAGACATCCCCATGGAGCCCCAGGATAAATTGGTCCAGGTAAAAGCTCAAATGTGTTCTCAGGTACTGGCCCATCTTCTGGCTCTGTGCCCTGCACCTGTCCCCTGGGGAGATCACAGGATTGGCCCTCACCACAGAAACCACCTTGATCACTCATCTTTTACCAGTGTATCTCCTAGGGAGGATGAATCTCTGGCAGGAACTGGTGAAGGCTGGAGTGATGGGAAGGAGTAGGGAAGCAGAATGGGTGCTAGATACAAGCTGTGACAGAAAAACAAGCCTAGGAGTGGGCTGGAGGTGGGACTGGCCTGTGTGTTGGTTCTGCTCAGAAGCCAAGCAACCATCTCCAGGGAGGGATGGTGCTTGGACTGTGGGGAGGTGATGCTGAAGATGACAATCAGTCATTCTCATACCCTTCTCACCTGTGTATCCCTCTTAGGTTTCTGCTGACTGGCCAAGCCAGGGGCTTCTGGAGTTCCAGCAAGTGGTCCTGGCATACAGAGCAGGCTTGCCTAATGCACTTGATGGTGTGAGCTTCACTGTCTACCCTGGAGAGAAGCTGGGGATTGTGGGTCGCACAGGATCTGGGAAATCCACCCTTTTCTTGGCCCTTTTCCGTATGGTGGAGCTGAAATCAGGCCGGATTCTCCTGGATGGCGTTGACAGCCAGCTGGTGGGCTTGGAGGAGCTGAGGTACGGCTGAACAGAGTGAAGGGTAGCTGACAGTGGCTGAGAGCTGTGAGTGGCTGGATGCCAAAGGAAAGAGTAAGGAGCAAAGGATGCACTGTCATGGCACCCTCTTTTCTGATTGTGGCAGCTTTTTATGAGTTTCTCTGTTGTTTCTCAACAGTTGTGCTAAGGAAACCAGGCTGAATATATGGCCCATGTCTCTGTGCCTCTAAGATTTGTAGCAAGCTAAGACACCCCATGAAAAAAATAGCAGACCTTTGCTTTTCTGCAGAACCCATCCCATGAGCACTCACTCTCGTTTGCTTACAGATCTAGGCTGGCCATCATCCCCCAGGATCCATTTTTGTTCAGTGGCTCAATCAGAGAAAACCTGGACCCCCAGGGAAAACGGACGGATGCTGAGCTCCGTGAGGTGCTAGAGCAGTGCCACCTGTGGGATGTTGTTACTCAGATGGGTGAGTTGGAAACCAGTGAGAGGCAGCTGATGAGTGGTGGTTCTGGGAGAGGAGAGAAGGCCTTAGCTCAGGCAGGGAGCTGAGGAAAAACGGCCAGGTGGATGCAGTAGGGAATGGGTTAGGCAAGGTCACACTAGGACCAGTGTGGGAACACGTCAGTGGGACCCAGTGGCATTCCGTGACATTTAGAGGCAAATGGACCTGCAGATAATGGATTGGATGGCAGAATCTTGCTGGTGAGACCAGGCTTCAGTGGGTGTTAGAGGAGTACCTGAGAGGCAAGCCAGGCCTTAGTTCTAAGGGAACTGTGCCAGATGTTGCTTGTGTCTAAGCGTAAAGGCTCCAGTTCCTAAGGGCTGGGCCTGAGCAGAATTGGGATTTTCTGTGCTACTGGAAAACCTTGGACTGGTGGAGCTCTTTGGGGCCCTGTGCAGGTGATGCAGGTGACTGATGATCTTGGTCCCTGCAGGTGGACTGGACAGTGTGCTGGGAGAGAGGGGAAAGAGTCTGTCTGTGGGACAGAGGCAGCTGATGTGTCTGGCCAGAGCCCTCCTGACGCAGGCCAAGGTGAGTGCGCTGCCTCCAGCGGAGCAAGGGGGAGGGTGAGCTGCTGGTGGCTGTCTGGGGGCAGCAGAGGAGAGCGCTGCAGAATTGGAGGTGTAATGGGAACAGACATCCTGTGCTAACTCCTCAGGCTGTCTCTAGGCAGGGAGTGGGATCTCTGCTGTGGTGCTTGGGAGCTCCCTTCACTCTCTGTCCCTGGCAGGTGCTGTGCATCGATGAGGCCACAGCCAGTGTGGATCAGAAGACAGACCAGCTGCTGCAGCTGACCATCCGCCAGCGCTTCGCTGACAAAACTGTTCTGACGATTGCTCACAGGTATGGAGGAAGCAGCATCCTGTGCCTAAAGCCATCCTACCCCTACAGGGACAGGTGGCTGCACATGCCATGCCCTGGACCTCAAGCTGAGCAGGGAGGTCGCTGTGATAAGGTTTCTCAAGTGCCAAAGCTGGACCTTGCCTCTTGCCTTTTCTGCTGGGTGCTGGGAACAACTGGATGTGAAAAGGGGAAAATGTTGTACCCGCAAGTTGGTGTCAGCAAAGGGCAAAATGCTGCATCGTATTGCAGATTTCTCTTCCTGGACACTGCCTGCTGGAATCGGTAGGGTGGGTGAATCCTGCATTGTGGTTCTGCCAAATTAGGGCAAGGAGTAATGGAGAACTATCCTATGGAAAGGGCAATGTGGAGATCGGGGAGGAGCAGGTATCCCTGGCTCAGTAGAGGGCAGTGCAGGACAGCCGGTAGCAAAGGACTGCAGCCAGCTCCTGGATAGTTCTGTTTTCCAAAATCCTGAGTTTTAGTCCCAGCCTGCACCTGATGCCAGCAAGATAGCCACTGCCCAGGCAGGGCAGGACAACGGTGATTGCCCCACATCTGACAGATTAAGAGTAGAGTCAGTGGATGGTTGCAGCCAGAGGGAGGAGGCCAAAACATGAATACCGCAAAGAAGGGATGGATCAGCATTAGGTGGTGTTCTCTGCTCTTACTCTTGCCAAGTGGAGGAGAATTTGGAGGAGGGTTATGCAATTGTATGGAGGGTGTTTTCAAAGCACACAGGTTACCACAAAGATAAAAATCAAATGAGCAGGTGTCAGGGGCTGGTGTCCTGCTGCACAGAAGTGGGAGTGATGCATGACAGGCAGGGTGGGCTGGGCCTGGCAAGTGAATCAAGTGGGTTTTGTTAAATACATCATGTAGGAGGGAGGCAGGAGGGGTGTGAAGGGAATGTGGTTCCTACACTAGGGATGTTAGGCATAAATAGAGTAGAAATGCAAGGGCACTGTGGGCTGAGGTGTGTGTTTGGGTTGGGTGTGGGGAGGCCACCTTTGATGAGGGAGTAATTAAAGAGGAGAAACAGCAGAGGAAGGAATGGCAGAAGGCAAAGCAGCAAGACTGAGTTGAAGATGGCCCCAGCCCCTCTTTCACTGGGATGAAGAGCAGTGGGGGCAAGCAGCAAGGAGAGAGAGGTGATGATGGGGTTGTTTTGTATCCATGGTTCTTCCATGCCATTCAGTTTTGTGTGAAATCCAGGACGGCAAGTGACTCTGTACTTGTCTCTTGCCTCTCCAAGTCATTTCCAGTGCTGCAGCCTGCACTCTCTTGGAGATGAATGTGTAACCAGAGTTCTGAACTCCATAGTGCCTTTTACCTGCTCAAATCCTGTGCAGTGTCTTCCTTGTGACTTGCAGCTCCATAGGGCTGTAGTTTCACACTGAACAGTGCATGACTGTGCAAAGACATTCCTGCTGTCTTGTCTTCCCTACCTGGGGCCAGAGGTTGCTGCTCTGCTGGCAGTCTGGGCAGACCTGGGCACATATGTGTGCAGTGGGTCCTGCGGTTGGCTGTCTGGCAACCACAAATCCAGTGGTGGTGGTAACATAAGCGAAGATGCCAGACTGCAGGGGAGTAACAGCTGATGCACAAGTCCATTTCTGCTGCCCTTGGGAGGTGGCAGGTGAGGAAGTGTTGGGGCAAATGGAAGCAACTCGCTAACCCCTGTGGGAATGGAGACATTTTGTGCAACCCCAGAATCAGGCATGCCCTGAGCTTCCCCGCCACAGAACTTCCCTCTGCACTCCTGGTGCCCTGCCGTGCCCAGCAACTGGAAGACATCACAGTGCTCTCCTAAGAGGTGCTGCATTTCAGCAGTGAGCAGAGGCTCTCTGGGGAGCTGCACTGCACTGTGACCCTGAGTGCAGAGGGACATCCTCCACAGCTCCTAATGTTGGGCCACCCTTACCAGCAGGGGAAGCAGTATCCAGAGCTTCTCCTCAAATCCACCAACGTGTGTCCTGGCATTTGTTGTCCACAGGCTGAACACCATCCTGGACTCAGACCGCGTGCTGGTGATGCAAGCTGGGAGAGTGGCAGAGCTGGATTCACCCGCCCGCCTAAGCCAGAAAGATGGCTCCTTGTTCCAGCACCTCCTGCACAGCAGGCAGCAATGACCTCCCTCCTGCGCTGAGCCCAGGCAGCCCTTCCGGCTCAGTGCCTGGCTTTCCTCTCACCTCAGACACCAGCCCTGTCCCTGCAGGGCCAGGAGCTGCTGAGGTGAGGGAAGAGCTTATTCCTGCCTGCAGGCAGCAACTGTGTGTCCTCAGGGGTGGGAGCATGGCACTGTGGCCTTTCCTTTAACAGGGAAGATACGACCTGCTGTTTAGAATCATGCAAGCCTGGTTGGTGGGATCCTGCTCCCCTCCAAGGCTTCCCTTTGAGATTACAGAGGGGTTTTCTACTCACTGAAGAATCAGTAACTCCTAGTTTGAGACTTAGTCTCACATAGACAATGTAAAATAAAGTGGAAATTTCCTTGTGAAGCTGTTAATTCGGGTCCTTGGTCCTTTTCCTCACCAGACATGTATTTCCTCATAAGATACAAGAGTGGTGCCTGCTCTGCACAAAGACAACCTACCTCCTCTGTATTATTCCCAGAAGGCCTTTCCCAGCCCAGAAGGTTGCACCCAGGGACCTTGCTGCTTTTCCTCTGGTTTTCAGTGGAGAAGGCCTTCCCCTGAAGGGGCCAGAATGCATTTGCATTAAAGGCCTCTAAGGCTAGTTTATTTCGAGACTACTCCTTCAAGGGAAAGTGTCTGTCCCTCCTGCCCTGCTCCCAGCTGCACAAACCCACAGCTGCTTTCAGTTTTAAGATCTTGCTCTTGCCATGGGCACCTTGGACTCAGTCTTGTGATTTCCTCTTCTTAACACAGTTAAGGCAGTGCTAACCCACATCTTTGCTATGCTATCCTGAGATACATGCCACTCCTTTCCCTGAGGCTGTAGGAGCCATCCCCATCCCTGCAGACAGAGAATAAGACAGGACAACTCCCGTGCCACAGTCTGGGTTTGCATTCTTGAGGGAAGTGATGGAGACGCTCATCAAGAACAAGTTGCTGGGCAACCTGATCTACTTGGTTTTGCTGAGAGCAGGAGGTTGGTGTTCAGAGGTCCCTTGCAACCTAAATTGTTTTATGATGCTCTGATACACTCTTTCTGGGCTTGTAGTTGTTTTATTTGATAAAGTTACATCATCCATCCATGTATTAAAAAAATAATCTTTCTGATGAAGCTCCAGTCCCCTTTCCCAGCTCTCCCTCCTGTCTGAGTGGTCTTGGCTCTCTTCACACCACCTTGAACACAGCTCTGCAACCCTAC
>VYZQ01055381.1:8294-28178 GCA_013400655.1 Mystacornis crossleyi
TCTTTGTACAATTAGATAGTATTCGCAGCTTTTTTTTGCATTTTATCTTGGAAAATTCTTCATTCACTGTTTCTCCACCAAGCTTTGATATTTGTCTGGGAAATCAGAGCTGCAGAATGGAGCACAGTGAAACCACTGTTTTTATTCCTTCCAGTGTGCAGGTGATGGTCATTGAGGCAGCAGTAGTTTGGCAAAGATACTCACTGTGAGCTAGAAGTGTCTTGGGAAGGATCATCCTAAGCTCTGGGATTGGGCATGGTTAAGATACCTGACTGATGATTCTCACCTGTGGAAAATGGAGGGTCTTAAGACAAATTGTTCTAGTGCTTTCTGAACAAAACAACCCTGGAAAAGAGGGCAGATTAAACAAAGCCACATGACTTCAAGGAGTTTTTGATCTGCAGGCTACCATCAGAGAAAATCCCAAATGAGAAAAGCATGCCCATTTATCATCAGCATGCCATGGAAGTCTTGCTGCCATTTTCAGCAGTGCTGTCTGGACTCTCAATACTCAGCATCTTTCAAAGCAGAGTGCTGAAATGAGTTACAGTCCTTTCAAGTTGTTCATTGGGATGCATTATGCATACACAGATTATGTGAATTCCTTTCTGTTTTCTCTTGAATTATGAGTAATGGCCTGCTCTTGAATCTAGTTAATAAATCAAAAACAGGACTTCCATATGGAACCTGGCACATAATGGAACAACTAGTGGGCAGAAGCAAAAGTGCTGTATCATGGTTCTCTAGGGATTGTGCCTAATAAAGACACAGTGGAAGAAATCTAGAGCATGGTAGAAAAGTAATGCAATTGTAATCATGGGGAAATTAAAATGCCCAAGCTAATTCTGTCAGTTCAATTTATGGCATATTTTACAATCTCACCAGCAGACAGGTCTTGTGTATCAGGCTGGGAAGCAGATTGCCGTGGTTTTCTCATCTAGTCGTAATTCTTATGGAGGAATTTTAGAAATCATTTTTTCATGTGTGTATTGTACAATGTAGTGCATTTTCACCCCAAAATAGCACAATGGTAAGGTGATGGAAACAGATTGTTATCCATAGAAATATTTCCAAATTTACAGCTGACTAGGTATTTTAGAGTGTTAACCACCAAATCAAGTTAAAGACAAAACTAAATGTTCTTTCTCCTTTCCACATCTCTACAGAAGAAATGCTGGGTCAGCTGTTCTTGTGCTTTTTTTCTTTCTACTAGACCAAAAGAAAAAATATGGAACTTTAGTACCTAAGAAAATTTTTTGCATTAAGATATGGTAAAATCACACTGCTGGTGGGATTCTGATCCCTGACTGAAGATTTATTTTTCAGGAGCTTCACCTTTCAAGGTGGAAGTTCTGCAGTGTCCCTCTCCAGACTGTTACATCCCTTACACACCAAGAGGTGCACTACCAGCTGTTCAGGCCCCTGGAATTTCCCCTGCACTACTAGCTGTTTCTGCTGTTTAGGCCCCTGGAATTTCCAGGGGACTGGTGGGCCAACAATACAAAACACAGCATCTACAGCATTAGCCAGGACACGGCTATCCTAAAGTATAAAAATAAAATGATATAGGGAATACCATGACAGGTATCTGAGGCCAAACCCAAGGAAACCAGGGAAAGGATCTGCAGCCATACCTTAGTTTTTCCTTGTATGCAGAGCAGAAAAATCTCAAATTCAGAGTGGTTCACGTCCCACTGCTTTGTGGACCGGACTTTAATTTTTAATATCATCTCGCATGTCTGAAAGTAAATAGTATTTTAAAAGTAATGCTATGAGTAAAGAGATTCACGTCAGCTTCTGCCTCATGCCACCAGTGATACAGGTTAAGCCTGTACAACAGGATCCTGACTCTTCTTGGCTCCACAGAGGTGGCTTTGTCCGGCCCTAGCATGAAGTAAGGATGGAGTTGTCCAGAAGCAATTTTCCTCCTGTGAAGAGTGACTCTTTTCCAATGACATTGAACAGGAGTAACAAAAGTAAATATTTCAGCCAACACAGTGTTTTTCCCAGATGAAATTAGGATAGAAGTTGCTAGGTTTTTGTCTGCCTGTCTCTTCTCACTAAGCTAAAATTTGCTGAGCAACTATTTGAAATCTCAGTGATGTGTAGATTTGAAATGTTAAAAAAAAACATATCCAGTGTTTTAAAGAAAATTAAAACCTGAATTAAAATGAATATTCAAGTACATACAAATATATATTATAAACCTCTAGTTTTTACTGAAGAAGTTGCTCCTATTTTTAACATTTCCATAAATTTATTCTGTCTAGATGTAAGTAAAAATTGTTAATCACAATTCAGGCTTTACTGAATTTATACTTTCAAAAAAAATTAAAACTCCATCTAATTTCATTGAAGTATTAGAAACACATGGAAGAGTTCCAATAGGTAACAGAAGTTATCTGAAGATACAGTGTTTCCTTTTTTAAAAGAAGCCCAAATTTTTTTTCTGTTTTTTCTCCTGACATATCATTACACTGGTAGAGACACTGTCTCTTATTTCTCCCAATTAAAATATAAAGTCTATACCAAATATTTTCCATGAGAAAGCACAGGAAAACTGTGGTATGCATTTAGGGATTTAATTCAGTGTGTTTAAATGCAACACTTTTCAATGGTAGATTTCATTTAACAGGTGTCTTGATGCCTGTCAGATACAACTGCTGATTATATGGGGAAAATGGGTCAAAGCTGCTTTTCCCCAAACTCTCATTGCCCTGTATAAAATGAAAACAACCACCTCTGGACACTGCCAAACTGAAGTCCCTCTTTACCAGAGCAACGTTCACTCACTCCTATGCTGTGTGAGTGCACAGGGCAAGTTGCAGGTGACAGATCCCTTTCACAGTAGTTCTTGAGCCTTCACATCTTTTTTCTAATTGAAGAGTGTTGGGGTTTTAGGAGGTTTTCTTTGTGTGTGTGTGTGTGTGTTCTTTTCTTTTCCTCTCAAAGGAATTTTCCCCCATGTTAAGGTACATTGCTGGGTACTTAAGAGAAACAAAAGGACCGAGCTAGCCACAAGGGAGGGGCCCAATTGTCCCTTTTGTCTTGGTGGTGTCTTCTTGGGTGGGTGAGTGGAGACATCTCCAGATCTAGAACTGGGAAAAAAGAAGTGGGGTGCAGTGCTTGAGGCTCATTTGCTCTCCTGGTGTTTGGAGGGAGCAGAGACTGCAGTCNGACAGAGAGAAAGGAGGCAGATATTGTATATTCCACCATTTAGCCTGTATTGGAAAAAAAATAATTTTCATTTCAGATCTGTTTAGCTTATATGCTTGCTGAAAACATCGGTCAAAGTTGATAAATTTCCACATAAAATATTTCTCCTTTGAGAAAAAATAATAGACTGATGCATAAGCCTTTCACATTAGACCCAGCTGTCTCAGAGATGGCAGCGTTTAATGCCAGTAGCTGGAAGGAGCAATCCTCAGCTTGCAGCTGCTCTGTGAGGATGAATAAAGAGAAGGGATTGCTCAAACACTGAAACTCTTAGCCAGGAGCAATTAACACCTGTTAATTAAGACCTGCCTCCAGAAATGGAAAGTGTAGGGAGTGAACATGCTATTACAAGTGTAATTAGCAGAAAGGATGTTCCATTCTTTTCTGATGCAAAGCCCAGGTAGAACAACTTTCAGTAGCGTCGACTGGATTCAGGCAAGGATATCAACCACCATGCTGAGCCATCCAAGCCAAAGCAGGTGGAAATCAGAGATGGTGCTTCAATCAACCTCTGTCGGGCAGTACTGCACCTTCCCTGATGCCCATCTCTCAACAGTTTCCCAATGGAAAGACCAGAAGGGACTTCAGACCCTGATTCTGGATCTATATCCCTCCCACACAGGTTTATTTGAAGGGAGTTTGGTAGAAAATGCATTTGTCCTGAAGGGGTCCAGGGGAAAACAGGTGTTTTCAAGCAAATTTTGGGCCATGTTCTCTGCAGATTGCTTTTGCACATCTGGGAAAGGAGTGGTTTTTTTGTTTCATTTCCCATCCATAGAGTTGTGCAAGAAAAGAGAACCAGAGAAACTGTTTTGAGATGATTTACTTGCAGCCTTGAAACTCAAATCAAGATTTGCAGCCACCCACAAACCTGCCTGACAAACTCCACAGTACAGAAACAGTTAAATCCATTTGGAGTTTTGCCCTGTTCTTAGAAGGTTCTGTGTAGGTTACAGCTGAAGTCAGGAAACTTCCATCTTACTTTCTGGGCTAATTACAGCAGCTTCAAAGTAAGCAGTAAGCGTCTCTGAATTTCATAGTCCTTCTGTTTTGTTTACTCTGGTTGCTATTTATCTAGGGTACACAATGGCAATGATAGGAGAGGAGATTTTCAAGTGAGTTCTGTAAAGACCCAGATGTAAGTTCCTGGAAGCTGGTGCTAGAACGAGAATGTCATTTGCTCTCTTGTCAGCACCAAATGCTACTTAAAGTCTCAGTTGAAAACTACCTATCAAATTCTGCACACACTTATCTCCAGTGACTGCAGTTAGAGTAAGTGCTGGGCACTGGAGCAGAAGGTTGAAAAGCCATTTTTGGTGTAGCTGACTTAGCCCTCCACTATCCTATGTATTTATCATCCTGTTACAATACGGGTTCCCAGAATGGTGAAGAGCATTTTGTCAGGGAACAAAAATAGCCATGAGGAAGAGCTAATGAAAAGATAAGAACTGCTATAGCTCCGAAGGTGTGTGAGGCATGAAGCTCTTGATACTTAGTGCTTGTATTGAAATGCTTTTGTTCCCACATGGAAACTACTTGCATGTAATTTCCAAGTCTACATCTGACCAGCCAAGAAAAACGGGTGGACACTAAGCCTGAGTGTTGGGCAATGGATCTAAAAGGCTCAGGTGAAGTGAGATGGTGCAGGGGGAACTAAAGGTAGTTGTCAAAAGTAACTTAGAGGTATAGGGTTGTTTGTAATTTCCACCTTATATGGGTTTTTATTATAGGGTAATGTTTGTATTTCCACCTTAATTGTACCTTAAAACTGTGTATTTCTTTGTGGCTTTGGAGCTGCTCTTGCTACAGAAATAGTGTGTTTTACAGAAGGTATCCTGGGTAACCCAAAAATGTGTATTGTATTCCATATCTGCGCTACCCCAATCTGCCCAAGATTGTTACTTTAAGATCCAAGGGCTGGAAGAAGAACAGGGTGTCTTGCCCAGGTTCTTGAGGCGGGGGGGCCAGGGGCCCTTTAAGAGTTTGAGAACACTCACACAGAACCTCTCCAGGGAAGGCTGAGGCAGCACAAAGCAGAAGAAGCTCCTGTTTGTTTTCGTTTGGTTTTCTCATGGACTTTTGGAGCAGTTGGCAACATCTTTTTGGCACGGTTGCTGTAGGCAACCCCTGTTCCTGGGGCGGGGAGGACATTTTTAATCAGACCTTTTTTCTGCCCCACACTTTTCCAGGAAAAATGGAACAGCCTCTCTCGCCGGCCCACCAGCAGTGCCTGGCCTAAGCACAGAGCACAGAGTCCAAGCTCCTTCTGTCGGCTGGCTGCTGCTTTTGCTGAGGAGAAGGTGAAGTCAGTCCACAAGTTACAGCCTCTGACCCCATTCCAGCCACCACTGTCAGTGGCGCTGCTGCCATGGGGAAAGACCCTGTCGGGTGGCGTGGAGCAAACAGATCGGCAGCATTTGCTGGTTTCGAGCTCCAGGTTTCATTTGGTCCTCGTTCCTGAATTAAGGGGGGGGGTGGCACTTGCTTAACAATGCATTTAGCTTGACTAACAGATTTTGCCTTGCCAAGCAAGAGGAAGGAAAGGGCAATGCAAGACCATTGATAAGGGGAATAAGATTGATACGTGACTAAGAGATCCTATTTTTAGACCCTAAAGCCATCTTAAACCAGCTCTAGAGCTTGGACCATGGCCAGGGACCTAGAGTGCATGCACAAGGAAGAAAGGTAAAAAGTTCAAACCAAGGAAGAGTACTGAGGAAGACCTTACTTCATCCCAGTGACCCTGGCCCATGACCACCAAGAGGCACTGCGCAGGCAGAAAGCATATGGAAATGACTTTTGGGCTCATTATAACAAAGTGGGGCCAGGTGGGGCTAGGCAATGAATATGTATAGGCGTATTAGGAAACTTGATGCATATGTAACGGTTTGGGGAATAAAATGAGAGGTGAAAGTTGCGAGAGGCACGCAAGCATTTGTGGAAAGATTCCACCTGTCACCTGCACCGAATAAAAGTATACCTACTTTACCACTTTATTAGTGATAAAGTCTTTTCTGCATATCAGTTCCCTGTTACTGTTTTGGGGAAGAAGGATTTTTGTAATCATGGAAGTTCAGCTGCTGTGTTGTTTTTCCTTCTTTTGTTCTCCCCACCACTTGCTCAGGAGAAGGGGGCTCTTCTTCCATCTCTGGACCACGTGGTCTTCGGTTGAGGCCACCATCTTGGGGAGGGGTTTCTCTGCCATCTTGTGTTCTCTGTTCCCCGGCAGTCCGCAGGACTCAATGCCTTTGTATCTAGTGATTATTCCTGCTGCTTCTCCCTGTTGCTGTTCCATTTTCTGCTGGACAGTTATTGTTTCATTTATATTTTCTCACATTCACCTCTCCTTATTGGGGAAAAGGGAATGGCTAAACCTAAAAGGGGAGATAACTTATTTTTTGAAGTGTCCACCCAATAAATTGTCTTAAACCAAGACAAAAGGCTATTCTGCAAATGTGGAACTGTGACTGTAATTGTGCTTTGTCCCTGAAATCCTTGGAAATTGCCTTGAACGTGTTGTTGTTTACCTTAATGACTGAGTATGGGTTTTCTTTTGTTTTTGTATGTTTGTTTTTCCAGAAAGAATCTTTATCTGCACTTTAATAAGGGTATTCATTTACAGCCAGGAGTACTCTTCAGTCACTTTTCCAAATCATTTTCTTAAATATTTTAGCAGCAGAAACAGTGACATATCCTCATCAAGAAGACGACCAACCATCACACAAGGCAAACACAAAATTGGAACTGTACTGTACCAGAATGGTCAAAGGGTGCACACCAGTCAGAGGCTTCAATTGGTGCATAAGCTGCACAGGGAGCTGTACTTAATGAGAAAACTAAAATGACTTGAAGGTGTTCACAAGATTCTTCCGAAACAGAAAAACTTGGATTATTCCTGTCTTATGTGCATAAGGGCTAATGCAGCTCTCAGCCGCTGCAAAACTTTAACATGAACTTCCTATGCTCGTTTCTACACAGCAAGTCTGAAATTCAGACCATATGTTAAAGTACTGCCAGAATACCTCAAGCTTACTTTATATATAATTCCAGAAGCAGACAGGAAAATGAGACACATTAGCATAGATTGCCCTTGATTTTAATGCAACTCTATGGAAAACCCAAGTGTGCTCTTTTCCCACACTGAACTTTTCTCAGTGAACTGCTTTTGAGTAACATTTAATAATTTCTAGTGGGCACAGTACATTGAGTAGCTGAACAAAAATAAACTCTGTAGTTCCACTTAATTGCATTTCCTGAGAGTTACAAAGCAGTTTACTTCAAATAGCAATTTATCTTTAACCTTCTTGGGTCCTAATATACCCATGTAAATTCTAACTCTGAAGTGGCGTTGTGTGGCAGAATAATACTTCAGATCACTGCAAACATAGCCATGCCACGTGGTAGACACTGCAGACACTACACTTTCAGAGTTTTGAATCTTTATGAGCCACATTGGTACATCCATCACTATCCTCATGACCGTCTTGGGCAAGGTATTTGTTTTCCCTCAAGGAAGTCTGAAGGTCTTGTACTTTTGGCTCACTGCTGTGACATGAACTGAGCTGAGCTAAGTGCGTTGCAGAAAGCAACACACAGCACCAGGCCAGGATAATTTGGAAGCAAGATACACAAAAGGTAGACAAAAACAGTAAAAAGGCCCAGACTGCATCCCTCCATCTCTGTGCCAAAAGGAGATGACTGTATTTCTGCTGCCTCTCTCTGTGCTCCATGGGGGTCCTTCAGCAAAATTTTGCATGTTTGCCTTGCATCAATAGAGCAAACCAGAAACAGGGTAAAGCAACTAGCTGATGTCCAGCACCAGACTAAACGCCACCAAACTGCACTCTCTTGGCAAAAAAAGTATAACCAGGAATGAGTAGAAAGTTTGGCACATACAGTATAGAATTGAACACTGTACTTATTCTGAACAGAAATACTAATTTCTTTACTGCATCCTGTGGCAGCAGGAACCTGAAGTCTTGCCACCTTTTGCACAGGAGTGGGCTGGTGAAAGCACATCCTACGTCTATAAAAGTAAGATGTCAGTGAGTGGCTGGCTATTGTGCTGTTCTCTTATTGAAGACAATCTAGCTGGTACACTGCAGCTTGGTTGCATACATACTCACTAGCAGTCCTGTATTTAAACTGCTTTCCTGTCCTGTCACCTCAGATAGATTTTCCTCTTTTTGCCCCCGAATGACTTACAGAATGACCCACAGCTGTCTTATACACAATGCTAAGACCCACTGTCATAATGCCTTGTTTGTATGAAGCGAAGCCTGTAATGCACTTCTCAATACATACACTTGTGCATGTTTTGGTTGGTGCGTGTACTTTCTTGTCATTCAATAGCTAAGAAACCTGAAGTATTAAAAATGTAGTCCTGAGAGCTGGTACAAGTAAAGTCTGCCGTGAAACAAATATATAATAATCTACTGGGAATTGTTCATCCACATGCATAGAACACAGAAGTTTTCCCACAGAAAGGAAAAGAAAAATGTGTCCCCAAGCAAGATCCCAAGAAGTGACTGAGATTTGCAGTTACATACAAAGTTAAGGTGCATCCATGTTAACTGTAATAAAGGCAAGAAATTCACCTTTCTGAAGAGGCAAACTATTCTCCTCGCTGTATCATGTGCACAGCCAGTCTTTATCAAAATCAAAGAGTAAAAAGAGGGCCTGGTTACCCCAAGAGGTGTGAGTTAAATCTCGTTCTCTGTTGCAAATTTCTTATATGTGTTGGGATAAATTACTGTGCCTCAGGGTCCTGTGGTCTTGCAAGAGGAGGAGAATAGTAATAGTAATAATTATGATGATGATGATGACATATATATATTATATGTAGATTAATTTATGCATTAAACATGCAGGTACTTAGATAATCAGGAAGTGTTTGCAATCCATGAACTATAGATTCCATACCATATTTGAAAGGAACTGTCTTAATTCTGTTGTAATAACATCAATGCTACTTTTAAGTGACATGCAGAATGAGGATTGAGTATTGTACTGATTAACTCTGTGAATTTACTTAGGTTGCACCAGTGGATAAACTCTTTTGTTTAAAATGTGGTGTAAAGTACATCAAACCTTGAAAAATAAAGATGTTTTGTCATTCTCTTTTTAGAACAAAAATATTCTTGTGCAAAGTGCTGTTTATTAGGCAATATAGTAGTGTCCATTTTGATATATAAAAATTTAAAAGTCAGCTCCATTGCAACAACATATTCACTCAAACACTGGTTTAGGGAATGTCACTACCTTAGTGAAGCATGCAAAACCATATTAGTTAAAAGCGAACCAATAAACAAACTCAGTTTTAAGTTATCATACAACTGCTGGTGTACAATGCTAGCAGGATTTTCTTTTCTTCCATTCTGCTACTTTTTTCTGACACTTGGCTTTAGGACTCTTTGCTATAGCAAGATGCTGATGGCAGCTTCTAGGACCTCTCTACCTGGCAAGCCCATGTCTTCACAAAGATAAAGCTATGCTTTTAGGTCCCGTGTGGGCCACTCCTTTGCCAAAAATATCCAGTTGAAACATCATTGACAGGTCCAAATATGTGTTTATTCCTTGGTACCTACACAAAATTGTTTGCTCGCACTCCTGGAGCATGTGTATATACACGGCTCGAGATGTGTGTGAACGCGATACACCAGTGACTGTGCTGAAGTAGTTCCAGCCTTGGCTCATAGGAAGTATGTATCAATCACTGTGCTGAGGAAGGTGAGGAATGCAGAAGACCTTATGGCTGGACTGCTCAAAAACGTATGGCCCAACCACCTTTGTCAGGGAGAAAGCAAACTGGGAGTGGAGGAGTAACAGAAGCTTTTGAACCTCCATTTTTTCAGTCTAGTCTCCAGGAAATGTCTCTAGGAAAAGTGCTTTTGTTTAAATTCTGTGACAAGTGGAACAGTTGCACCCTTGGGAGACAGGCATGGTTGAAGAAATCTTACAGCCTTTGGCCTGGAGGGACAGTCCTGTTAACTGTAAGGCTTCCTTGTGACTTTAAAACCAATGAATTTTCATATGCTAGCAATACTTTACAGAATCCTGCTCTGTGGCCAGTATCAGTGCCTGCACTAAGTCTCCTCAAGACATAACCTAATATTAAGGTGAAAGCTGAAATCTGTTGTAGTCTCTGGTAAAGCTTGAAATGCCAGACTGCAAGCATTCAGTTAATCTACATGCACACTGATCTCTGCATTGCTGGGGAAACAAGATCATGAAAACTGGGAATGCCTATTGACTAGAAGTACACAAATCTGCAAATAACAGGTCAGATTTTAATGGGGATCATAACTAATTGTGAAAGTACATCTTAGCTGGAGATGAAATCAGGAGGATTAATGTGTTTGCACATCTGCACAGTGTGTGCCGAAGTGGTGACTGTGAGCAGGTTCTTAAACACAGGGTGTAGCTGAAATAGAAGTGATGGCCATGACATAGGACTTGAGTTATACGGAGTATGCAGTACAGAGGTAAATTGACAAGACAAAAATATTTTTTTCTGGGAGATTTTCTGTTAGTTGAAATGCTTGAGACCCAAATGTCCTCTACCTTAGCCAGACTTACCAGGCATGATGCAGACTCTGCTAAATGAAGATGTATGACAGCGTTACAGAGGGGAACAGATCAACATCAAAGGCCTTTCCAGTATAAAAATCTGTTTAATCTGTCTTTGTGTCTAACCCCAGCTAATGAAAAGCTCTGACCATGCACTTTCAAGCACTTGAGATAACTGCTGCAGCTGTTGGCTAACTGCTCTAAAAGGTGTTCAACTTCTAGAAAAAAATATGACAGGGAGCTGTAAGACAAAATAACAACAATTAGAAGGAAGAGGAATATACAAAAGGATTTTTTTTCTTCTAGTGCTAAGCAGTAAAGTGTTGATATTAACAGAAATTTGTCCTAAGGACGAGACTGTCCAGAGCAGCTGAGGTCACCTCTGACTAGATATGAGACTTTCTGTGGCTCATACCGTAACAGAAGTTCTTAAACTATACTCCTGCATGTAAGGAACATGAGCTACTCATACTGCAGAAGCTTTATTAGCAGTGTGATACAGTTTAAAATGTGGTCAGTTAAGTGTGGGCAATATTGATGTCACAGGGGCTCGTCTGATTTTGACAGGTTTGGGCAGTACCCTGAAGAATCAGAGGGGAGAGATTGTATATCCTCTTTTCACATACTGGCCATTCCCCATTGAAATGCTGTGTCCAGTTCTTACAGCCAGTTCTGGTAGGATGTCAGAAAATGGGCTACAGATCAGAGAAGAGCTTAAAGAAGAGAGATTTGAAAGACATGTCAGTGAAAAGACTTGGGGACGTAAATCTGCTTATGCAGAAGAGAGGATAAGTAGATCAGCAAGAGGTTAATGAGTGACTGCAGCAACTTAACAACTCTTAGGAGTTCTGAAAGCTATAAAAGAGAAGTCAAAATAAGAGAAGTTTTATACTGATTCAATGATAGATAATCATGGAATTGGCCTGGGAAAGAGAAATGACTGCAACATTATAACCAGAGTTTAAGCACCAATACAGAAAATTCTAACCTAAGAGCAAATCCACTACATTTTTTTGCTTTAGATATTCTTGCTGTCAGAAGCCAGTAACGGAGATGAAAGAGGAAGCAAGTTTGGCTACAATTTAAAAGTCTCTGAAGAGCACAGGGGTGATGCAAGGCAGAACAGTGGTAGGAGACGTTTAGACTTAATGAGAGGCATAGACAGTGGCATTCCAGCTCCAGGGCTGCACCCACACAGACACTGACCATGTTAGTGGCCTGACTCCCCACAGCACAGCTTGCAGAGAAAGAACTGAGACAAGGAAGGCCAAGTGGTTTGTCCTTTTCCTCCAGCCTCTTACTAACTCAGTGGATGGACACAAGCAAAATAACAGTCTCGGCATTTGCCTTTACACAGTTCAAATCATGATTGCTGACATTAGCAGAACTTGAATGCATTCAAGTTTGGGGTTTTTTTTAGAGAGAGACTCAAGAAACAGTCTGAGAAGGATCGTTTACTCAGATAAGATGGGCTTATGAGGTAACTGTAATTGAGCATCCAGAAAAAAACTAAACAACAATTAAAAAAACAAAACCAAAACAAAACCCCCAAACAAACAAAAACCCCAAACAAACAAAAAAACAAACAAACAAACAAACAAAAAAACCAGACAAAAACAGAAAGACACCCAACCAANGACAAAAACAGAAAGACACCCAACCAACCAAAAAACACCCAGCCCAACCCAAAGCAACCCAAACCAAACAAAAAAAAAAACCCCAACCCCAGAATCACAGAATAGTTTCAACCTGTTAGGAAGAGACCTCCTTTCTGCATACATCTGTTAAGGGTGTCTGATAACCAGTGTGGGACACAAGAGCTCAGTACAGGGTGAAATTAAAGGCATGCTTCTGAATGAGATAAGCTTGTAACTTGCGGTTTTTGTCATTCCAGTGAGGCCATCAAAGTTCAGCTGCGCACTAGCTGGGATCAACAAGGAGTAGTGTGACAACGAGCTGTCGCAAACATCCTCATGCAAAAGTTTGAAGGCCAGGGCTGGTGGACAAGCAGCTCGCTTCGGCAAGGCCAAAGAATGAAAATGTATAAGCCTGTCACTGAATGGTCTTTTTTAAAATTGTATGGAGGTCCAGAAGAAGTAGGATTCAGATAGACTATGCAGTAAGTAAAAAGGGAATTACTGCACCATAAGCAAAGGTCTGTACCTGGTCCCTTTTTTCAAAAATGTGTCTGCAGAAATGGTCCCCATTTTATGTCAGTAATGATTTATGCATCAACTATACTGGTTCTGCAGAATTTACTTAAATCTAATTCTGGCAGTTCTGGTAGGGAGAACATCCCCCGTTCCTTCCATCAGACTGAAAATCAAACACATTTCTCAAGAAAATATATTGCAACAAAAGCTCCTTTTTGAAGTTACCTTAAATTTTTCTACCAGACATTAATAGAAAAAAAAATCTTAATTTAATTTTCATCTACATTTGCATTCCATTTTAGCTCTTAAAAATGTAGAATCCATTTTCCTCAATTTTAGCTTTGATTTTTCAAAACTAAGATAATTTCTATTTCTCTATCATTTTGCACTTTGAAGAAACAAAATAAGAGAACACAGTAACAGCAATTTCCTCCAAAAATCCCTTCTTAATCTTCTGGTCCCCCCTTTCTTTGGGAAGAAGTAAATAGAAGCAAGAACTTAGAAGAAAGCAAAGTAAAAGAAAGCAAAAAAAGATAAAACTTTTTCAGATGTAAAAATATTACTTAAAACACTGATTTTGAAGCACAAAAAACCTCCAATTTTTTACTTTTAAAGTTGAAATACATTTTTAAAAGACAAAATAAATGTTTTCATTCTTCCCTGACATAAAATCCAAATGGTAAAGAATCTGGGACATTGTTGGAAAGTATTCTGGTAAAAAGTGTATGCCAGTCCTGCTCTCTGGCAGTGGCAACAGCAGCATTAATACCTCTGAAGTCCAATTACACTTCAGTAAACCTATCATCTCCATGTCTTGCCACCCTGACATATATATGACCCTAGTTCCTTCAGTCATTTTTCACAAATGTCCTTAACAGCCATTTACTTTTCTGGCTGGGGACCACCACTCATTTTTTTGTAGCACTGCTGGTCCCATTGTGTCAACAGAGCTTGTTTTTGAACTCTGCCACTTGCACTGACACATACACTGAGTAAGAATGATATTTCAGCATTCACTGAGAGCAACATTTGTGATGTGTGCAGGTTTCTCTTCATCTTTCTTCATTCTTTTCTTCTGTCTCCCTTGGCCCCACTGTTGGAGAGGGAAAACTTGCTGTGATTGCCTATGAGGCATGGAAATCTCTGTTTAGTCTGTTGTGCGGAGCAAGTACCGCGGTATTTGCTCTCATTTGTCTCTCTGTAGCAGCCTGAGCTCATCTGCATAGTATAATCTGTGTTTGATAAAAATAGAGTTTAGAAAACATTTATTGATATTTTTGATATAATGTTGAAATGGTATTTTATGTGAAAAACAATTCCCATTTTCCTGTGTCAACAGTTTCAATGAGAATAAACCTCTCTGATTAAAAGCCATTTGGGTGAAAACCTTTACTTTCTTGCAAGCATTTCACCTGTGCTCCACGCTTTCCTATGCTGGCTGAGATCAAGCAAGAGGAATGCTTTGTTTTGCACCTCCTGATAGTGTGCTGTAGGATTTTTATCCCATGGTTGCCTCCCTGAGGTCAATAGGACTACTGATGTCACTCTAAGCAATCCACATCACAAGGTGATGTTGGGAAGGAAATGGTGCTCTGCCATTAGTCTCTCATGTCAGCACCTACAGGAGCAAAATCCTTGTGTGGCCAGGACTGGACCTTGCGCACCACCAGCTCAAAGGCAGAGTACAGTCCCCGGTGGTTCCTGCACCAGCTGAGGTTCAGCTACTCCAATGAAAAACCCATCTCTGCGGTGGTCTTGACAGAAACAGCTTTTGGGGGTGCCAAAGATTTATGTGTTGTCTTGAAATCTCATGACTGAGCAAACTTTCCAACATGGAAAGGGCTTCCGTTGGTAACCAGGGACGTGTTTTTCAGCATTTATTTTTATTTATTTTTATTCTCACCATGGAATGTGCTGCCTGAGGCTATGTGTATCACACTGTATCCATATTCACTGCAAGACAGAGAACAAATGATTTCCACTTTTCTTAGAGAGGATGGGAAATTTTTGAAGCAGATCCAATTCTGATCTCCTTTCCACCCTTTTCCTTCAGAAAAGGCACCAAAATATGTCAAGTAATAAGCAGTCTGTATATGTGCAGAGCTGAAGGACAGAACCCACCCCCTCCCACAGCTTCCTAAACACACAGCAAGTAAAACCAGTCCCATAATTCAGTCACTGGTACCAAGATGCCCATTACTCTTTGATTTAAAATAAAACTTAAATGGATCAAAATCACCGTATTTCTCCTCCAGCAGGATGGCACAGATGCCTTCAGATCCCTGTGGAGGGCAGAAGTTACATTCTCCTCACCATTTGAATAAATGGCAGCAGCCACTGTTCCTCAGAGCTAGATACAGTTAATTGCTCAGATTAGACTTCCCCAGATTCTGTTAATACACACAGTTCTTTCTCAGGAAATGTAGGTAAAATCTGTATCTACATTTTACTAAGTAAGAGTAGGATACAGTATCTCTGTTTGAGTGCTATCATAATACAATCTTACTCTTGATTTATTTCCACATTCGCGTGGTGCACTACTAGGTCAGTTTCCCTGTTTTCTTTACGTTCCTTCCCCTGAAAACTGCTTCAGTACCTCAGTGATTCACTAAACCTACAGTCTTCTGGACATCTCTCTCCACTGTAGGGTGCCATCCAAATCACTTCAATGCATCTATTCACACAACAATGTGCACAGCTGATTAGGCAGTGCCCCAAAACACTGCCTGGAAATGAAGTCAGTTGTCAAATGGTCACTGTTTCACTGGGAAATATTCTTTAAGATTTTAATTTAACCTTTTTTCTTTCTTTTTTTCCTTTTTTTAAAGGACGATTTTGCACCATACTATCAGTTAAAAAGAAGAGGAGGCAGGGAAAACACAGCTTGCATTGTTTGCTACTAACAAAACTGCCTCTGAATGTAAAGTGCTTCTCAAGGTTTACCCTCACTGATTTCTAGGCAGACACTGAATTTCAGAGATCATAGTAAATTGCACAAAGTCCATCTTTACTCAATAAAATTCCTAAGCACATGCTCACTTTTAAATCCAAGCCTGGGCATACATTCTTTGCAGATCAGAGTCAGAGATTTTGTATTTCATTTGGGTTTTGAGATCACGTATTCTATTCTGGTATTAAGCAAACAGGCAGCATCAGGAGCCCAGGAGCTGTGGCAGCTGGAAGAGCTGATATGCATTTTAACACAAGGACTCACACATCACAAGTGTTGTACATGCCATAAGCATGTAACTTGCTTTGTACATATGTAGCTGAGAAAGGTCATTATGCCAGATGTAAACGCTTTGCAGAGGGAAAAGTGGAAGGAGGAACTATGTGTCAGTATGACTTATGCCATGCTACAGGATATAGGAGGGTGACTCTCCTGAGCTGTACCAATTGTGGAGGTAGAGAAGTGTTAAGGAAAACTGCAACTGAGAATTATAATCTGGGAACACTACAGAATTTCACCAAGATGTACTGTATGTGAATGGTTACTTGCACCTGGAATGTACTTTGTATTACTGACATTACAGTCAGAATTTACTTTGTATGAGCATGGGGCTGGAGGGTCTTTGACTTCTGCCATGCTCAGTGCAGAGGAGCTCCCTAACAGAGCCAGAAGAGTCTGGAAAATCCTGTGGAAAGAAGCACAGGACCAGTTTTTGTAATCCTCAACCCATCACAGGCACATTATTTCTCTAACTTGCATTAATGCCTATCATTGATGTATTCAGTACTGTTAAAATCAATTTCAATCTAAAATATTTTGATTCTATGGTAACTTCTAGAAACTATCTCCTTAAAGGCCTGATAATCTCAGTGGAAAAACTCACAGTGACTGTGTCTATAAACCCTTGGCTCCATCTCAGAATGCAGCCTCCTAAGATGGATGGAAAAGGCCACATTTTTCACTCCAAGATTTTGCCATTACTTTTTCCCTCTGCCTATGTCCATACCTTGTTTGTCATTTGGTGGACATAGGTTTAAATGCAGAACAGAAGGGTGCCCACATAATTAAGGCTTTCAAGATCACGTTAGACATGAGCACTCAAGGCAGGAATCTTTCAGTTTATTTAGCTGACTCTGCCTGGCAACACGAAAATAGACCTCTAACATCCAAGATCCTTTCATGAGCCCTCCCAAAGCATAAATGCTATGCTTCTGTGTTGCCCCTCTCCATCAGAATTCATGTAGATTTTTCCTGAGCGTAACAGGGTATGTGATGAGCCACAGCCTCCTTCAGGAAAGTCTACATGTTTAGCCTCCAGACTATCACCAAAGAAAACATCTTTAAGCAAAGCAGGCTTTTGACACTGTCACCTGTCTTGCAGATAAAAAATCATTCCCTTGGCCTTACTGAAGCCACTGATCTTTGGTCTTTGCTGTCAACCACTGCATGCAGCCTTCTGTCTGCTGACAGGTAACTGCCAACTCAGGCAGGTTTTAGAGCTCTAAGTCCACAGAAAATGATGTAGGAAGAGGGATGTGCTTGTGCCTTACAGTCCTTATTATGTGCTAAAACAGGCGATTGTTTCCCCAACCCCTGTAGCAGATGGGGTTGTATTCTAAATATATGTGGCTGGGTAAGGACTCTAATTTTCAGCAATGCAACATCACTGTAAAGTGGTGAGAAAGAAAGAAGCACTGACAGTCCACATAGCCAAGGATGTATGGTGTCTGATTTGGGACTTTAAATACATTTCCTGCCTCGGGAAACTGAGGCACAGCATGGCAGTCCACTAATGAACCACCTCAGAAACCATGAATCTGTATGCCTGTGAGGACTGCAAACACCTCCTTTTCCTTTGGTCTCTGCCTTTAGACATGTGAATTGTCTTAAAGCCATGTCCTCCAGATGTTCAGACTCAAATTACGAAGGTCCCAGATTGCTTGTGGAGTCCACTGAGGCTCTCCTTCTTGCCCTGAATAAGGCACATGGGACAGTTTACAGAGATCTAGCATCAGCTTCCAGACTGATGCTCATGAAGCAATGCTTGAGCCTTTGTTTCCCCTTTCCTGCCAGAGAAGGGATATAAAGTGCCTTCCCTCAGTTCTATATCCAGTTGAAAAATCTTTTCTACACAGTTCATCTCAAGCTTCACTGGTGTGAATTTCTGGAAACCGTGGGCCTGCTTTCTGATGTGAAACAGGGTGAAGGAACAAAGGGCAGCTTTTGACCTTCAGTTCTCACCCTGGTACCCACAGGTGATGACAGTCAAGGAGTGATAAGGCAGCTGGACACTCAGCTTTTCAAAGAAATCTCACAGCTCTAGCACGTTTGCTCTTCTTTGCTTTCCTTCATATAATACCCATCACTGCACTTCCTCAACATTTAAGGGCTGTTCACTCTGGGTACATGCTGCGCTGTGCCCTCTGCTCTCTCCGCTTCTGCCGTTCCTCTTCCCACACCCTGTTTCAGTGGCATGACAACAGGCATTTTTGGCAAGGGTGCAACCAACTGAGTCATAAGGAATACTCAGATTCTGCATAGCTTTCAACAGCAGTTTTCTTGCTGGTGCCTCATCATGGATCCTTTCAGAGGCAAAGTTGGTAGGCACAGGCAGCGCAATGTGGGGGGAACAGAGCAAATGGACACAAACACTGGACAACAGGGAGGAGAAGGGGTTGCAGCAGAGCAGGAGGATCCATCCATCCATCCTATCCATCCATCCATCCATCCATCCATCCATCCATCCATCCATCCATCCATCCATCCATCTCACTGTGCTTCCCACTGCTGCCAGCCCCTTCCTGTCTGGACTTATGGTGCTGCTCAGCCTCTTTGCAAGCAACAACTTGATGTCTTCAAAGAGACCATCCTGCTGCCCTCTTTCCTGAGGCAGGTCTGTGCCTAAACATTGAGACTGCAATATAACATCTTCCTTATTGTTCAGCTGAAAAGCAGTTCAATCAGATCCTCAGATAGGAATCAATTTTATTTGGAAATGACACAAAGCGTTGTCCTTGCTTCCTAGCTTATGTGGTTGCACTCAGAAGGTTTCATTGGTGATGTGATTACTGTCCATACCAAACAGTCAAAGCATCACAAAATCCTTGGGCAGCAACCTGTCTCACCCCTCCAGCCTTTCCAAAGAGTAGCCCAGCACTTCTTGCAGCACAAAACCCCAAGAGGTATGTCATCTATTCAAGTGAGCTCTTAAATGTGTGGGAAACAGCCAAAGATTGCTTGATGTGCCTGTAGAACAAATCATTATCAAAACAGACAGAGCTACTATGGGAAATTCCTGTAAATGTATTATTGATTATAAGGTATCAGTTATTATTTAAATAAACATAAACAAGAAAATATACAAATATGTGTGCTTTTGTGTAAACAATATATATATAAATAATATATATGTAAACTATATCTATATGTAAACACGTGTAGGTACATATCTGTTCCTATATCACAGCTTTCATTTACGGACTTTCTGGCTGTCATCCCTCAAGCTGTGTTTGAAAGACAAACTGTGTGTTTGTTATGTGTGGCATAGTAGCTTGAAAAAAAATTTTTTTAAGCACTTTGAAAAGGGCAAAGAAAGATAAAGTAAGAACAGAGTTCATCATGGCTCATGAAGGATACGCAGAGCACCAGAGGCTTTGACTGAGCATGTTTGTGCCATGGCTCTGGTGTCCTCCCATGATGTCTAAGAAGCTGCTGGGAGGTCAAGGTTTGAATACCTTTAGAAGGGTTGTCTTATTTGCTGTGGTTTTCCAATTGTCTACATTTAAAATCTTTAACCTTTCTGTATAACTTTCCATCAGTTACGTTGGCAGTCATTCGAAAATGGAAAAAAGTTAATAATTATAAAGCACTGTATAAAAAAGGTAGTTCCTGAAAGTACAGTATGGTCAACTGATGTGCAGTGCTCCAGACCAGAAGAAATGTGCACCCTTTTTTTGCCCTTCATGCTCCGCACACAGACAGGACACAGCTTGAGGG
>VYZQ01055381.1:28604-43817 GCA_013400655.1 Mystacornis crossleyi
CAATGCAACATCACTGTAAAGTGGTGAGAAAGAAAGAAGCACTGACAGTCCACATAGCCAAGGATGTATGGTGTCTGATTTGGGACTTTAAATACATTTCCTGCCTCGGGAAACTGAGGCACAGCATGGCAGTCCACTAATGAACCACCTCAGAAACCATGAATCTGTATGCCTGTGAGGACTGCAAACACCTCCTTTTCCTTTGGTCTCTGCCTTTAGACATGTGAATTGTCTTAAAGCCATGTCCTCCAGATGTTCAGACTCAAATTACGAAGGTCCCAGATTGCTTGTGGAGTCCACTGAGGCTCTCCTTCTTGCCCTGAATAAGGCACATGGGACAGTTTACAGAGATCTAGCATCAGCTTCCAGACTGATGCTCATGAAGCAATGCTTGAGCCTTTGTTTCCCCTTTCCTGCCAGAGAAGGGATATAAAGTGCCTTCCCTCAGTTCTATATCCAGTTGAAAAATCTTTTCTACACAGTTCATCTCAAGCTTCACTGGTGTGAATTTCTGGAAACCGTGGGCCTGCTTTCTGATGTGAAACAGGGTGAAGGAACAAAGGGCAGCTTTTGACCTTCAGTTCTCACCCTGGTACCCACAGGTGATGACAGTCAAGGAGTGATAAGGCAGCTGGACACTCAGCTTTTCAAAGAAATCTCACAGCTCTAGCACGTTTGCTCTTCTTTGCTTTCCTTCATATAATACCCATCACTGCACTTCCTCAACATTTAAGGGCTGTTCACTCTGGGTACATGCTGCGCTGTGCCCTCTGCTCTCTCCGCTTCTGCCGTTCCTCTTCCCACACCCTGTTTCAGTGGCATGACANGGTACATGCGGCGCTGTGCCCTCTGCTCTCTCCGCTTCTGCCGTTCCTCTTCCCACACCCTGTTTCAGTGGCATGACAACAGGCATTTTTGGCAAGGGTGCAACCAACTGAGTAATAAGGAATATTCAGATTCTGCATAGCTTTCAACAGCAGTTTTCTTGCTGGTGCCTCATCATGGATCCTTTCAGAGGCAAAGTTGGTAGGCACAGGCAGCGCAATGTGGGGGGAACAGAGCAAATGGACACAAACACTGGACAACAGGGAGGAGAAGGGGTTGCAGCAGAGCAGGAGGATCCATCCATCCATCCTATCCATCCATCCATCCATCCATCCATCCATCCATCCATCCATCCATCCATCCATCCATCTCACTGTGCTTCCCACTGCTGCCAGCCCCTTCCTGTCTGGACTTATGGTGCTGCTCAGCCTCTTTGCAAGCAACAACTTGATGTCTTCAAAGAGACCATCCTGCTGCCCTCTTTCCTGAGGCAGGTCTGTGCCTAAACATTGAGACTGCAATATAACATCTTCCTTATTGTTCAGCTGAAAAGCAGTTCAATCAGATCCTCAGATAGGAATCAATTTTATTTGGAAATGACACAAAGCGTTGTCCTTGCTTCCTAGCTTATGTGGTTGCACTCAGAAGGTTTCATTGGTGATGTGATTACTGTCCATACCAAACAGTCAAAGCATCACAAAATCCTTGGGCAGCAACCTGTCTCACCCCTCCAGCCTTTCCAAAGAGTAGCCCAGCACTTCTTGCAGCACAAAACCCCAAGAGGTATGTCATCTATTCAAGTGAGCTCTTAAATGTGTGGGAAACAGCCAAAGATTGCTTGATGTGCCTGTAGAACAAATCATTATCAAAACAGACAGAGCTACTATGGGAAATTCCTGTAAATGTATTATTGATTATAAGGTATCAGTTATTATTTAAATAAACATAAACAAGAAAATATACAAATATGTGTGCTTTTGTGTAAACAATATATATATAAATAATATATATGTAAACTATATCTATATGTAAACACGTGTAGGTACATATCTGTTCCTATATCACAGCTTTCATTTACGGACTTTCTGGCTGTCATCCCTCAAGCTGTGTTTGAAAGACAAACTGTGTGTTTGTTATGTGTGGCATAGTAGCTTGAAAAAAAATTTTTTTAAGCACTTTGAAAAGGGCAAAGAAAGATAAAGTAAGAACAGAGTTCATCATGGCTCATGAAGGATACGCAGAGCACCAGAGGCTTTGACTGAGCATGTTTGTGCCATGGCTCTGGTGTCCTCCCATGATGTCTAAGAAGCTGCTGGGAGGTCAAGGTTTGAATACCTTTAGAAGGGTTGTCTTATTTGCTGTGGTTTTCCAATTGTCTACATTTAAAATCTTTAACCTTTCTGTATAACTTTCCATCAGTTACGTTGGCAGTCATTCGAAAATGGAAAAAAGTTAATAATTATAAAGCACTGTATAAAAAAGGTAGTTCCTGAAAGTACAGTATGGTCAACTGATGTGCAGTGCTCCAGACCAGAAGAAATGTGCACCCTTTTTTTGCCCTTCATGCTCCGCACACAGACAGGACACAGTAAGGGCATGTCCTGCCAGAATATCTTGGAAGAGGCTGGGGAGGTGACATGGGCAGACCACTGAAGGCGTCTCTCTGGAGGCAGCAGGTGTCAATGTCAGAGGAGCTGAGACAATCCATCACATCAACTTCTGCTAGTCTAGGAAGACTATCTGGCTGGAGTTATTCAGATTCTCTGTGTAGCTGGCCAAAATCTGTTTGTCTCAAGTTGTCTGGATGACGAAGATGATTTTAGAGGTTTTGCAGTGTTTAATGAGATGGAGAAAGAGCCTTGCTGTTTATCTCCAGAGAATTACTGTAAAAACAATGTTGAATTCATGGACTGTAACAAAGTAATGTTAATCACTGATGTAAATGTCGCGGGGTGTGTCCACACCCGGAGCTGTCCCTCCAGTGACCCGGCTCCCTGTCACCCGCCGACACTGGGACGGGTACAGCTTAGTCTGAGGACAGACTCCGCCGATCCCGTGGGCTTCTTTTCCTCGCTCCTTTGGATCCACTCCTATGCTAAGCACACCAGCAGGCATACGACAACAGCGAGAAGGAAGAGAGGACTCTGAGAGGGGATTGCCGACCAAGTTTACTGGGGATCCTGGCTGGGCCCCCTTACCCTGGGAAATCTGCCTCCGCAGAGCCTCGAACNTGCGAACTGAATATGAAATATAAACGCAAACAAAAGGCACCGCTACAGTAATGACGGCTATTATCAGGATTACATAATAACTTTCTGTAAATTTTCTATAGATACTAATTATTGTTAATCAGCATCATTCTTCATACTGTAGTGCATTGTGAAATCTCTTGCAGGACTTATGCTTTGAAAAGCTGTTTAGCATTGCTTTGAGAAGTACTCACTCATATGATTATTTTAATATATTTTCTTTTTAGTTCAGGGATGTAGTGGCTTTACAAATAAACGTATGAATGCTTGAATACCATATATGACCACCCTGATAGTGGAACTCATTAACAGTGGGCCTGATTTCTGTTCAAATCTTGTTCAAACTTTTTAATCTATCCATTACTATAAAAATATCCTGCATTGTGTTTCTCTCTCAGATGACAGTTGCACTAGTGAAAAGGCTATACTTCAGTGACAAACCACAAATTAAAATAATAAATTGCAAACACTACAGGACCTGGAAGAAACCATTACAGTGTATTAGTTGCAGTTTAGAGTGCTAATAAGTGCAGTTATTAATTAGTTGCAGTTTAGAGTGCTGATGCTAGCATCAGGCTCATTCGGAAGGATGCTGCTTGACTGCACTGCCAGCTACAGTGCCTTAGCAGCACAGGTGGATACTGTGAGCTCCTCTCCCAGACAGATCAAAGCCTCTGATGGGCAGCATAGGCTGCTGCAAGACTTCATTCCCTGCTGCAGATGGTAACCAGGCTCCTTCTGGTGCTCTACACACATTTGGCTCCAGAGAATTCAGTGCTGGATATTGAATGTCCCCTCTGTTGCAACGGGATGTTTCCACCACACCTCATGTGGTGGGACTGCACAGAGAGTGCTCTCAAGTTCCATCTCTGCTGAAACGCCAGTATTGCAGTGATAGAGGGAGGTGGGCATGAAAAGTAAGTTTATGGGGATGAAAAACCCATTGGATGATTTTTAACCGCACAAGAAAATGCAGCATCTTGCTCAAAAAGTCATTTTGGAGTGCCCAAAGACAAAAGGAAGGAGCAGGAGAATCAAAGCCCAAGGCTGGGGCAGAGTCCACAGGTGGGTGGATACTCCCTCCAGCTTCAGTTACATGTACAGTAGCAGTGAATGCCCCTCCCAGCTGTCACAGTTTATTCCTGAAGGATGAGTGGGGTGAGCGAGAAACCTCTCCTGGAAGCACTGGTTTCCTTTGCTCCACATCAGCTTCTGTCTCCCCAGTCATAGACTGGGCAATTCTGGCCTTTTCTCTCCCGTTCTTAGCTAGGGGAGGAAGCAGGTGAAACACACGTTGCAGGAGGCTGATGCAGAGCACACATATAGCACTGCTCACAGGGCTAAAGATGGGCAGGACACAAATCCTTGCAAAATGTGTAAGCTTATATCCTACACAGTTTAGGGCTGATATACTGAACAGACACTTGTACTCCAACACTTAAAAGCACTGCCTGAAGGATACTGCACTGGTGCTATTTCTGAATACAGTCATGTGCCACAGTGCATACACAGTGCAGTATTTTGTCCCTGGCTACTTCTGCTGTATTTTCATTTGTTGATCTGAGGTGCTTGCAAGAGAAGGGGTGAGCTGTGTGTTTCCCAAGCAGATGGCCAACCTGGTGTCCCACTAACAACCGCTGGCTGAGCAATGAGAGGGGAGTTGCATCGCCCTGGGTCTTGCAGCAGGTCAGCATGCAAACAGGACAAACCTGGCCCACTGCCTTCATTCACCTCAGCATGGAAAACACGGAGGAAATATGGCTTAAAGGGGAAAACACTATACAGGTGAGTCCAGGTGAGCCAGTCTTCTGCTATTGACTCCTTGGGTAAGCAAGTTGCACAGGCTACCTGTGATTCAGTATCCATTTCCAAAACAGGAATAACAGCACATCATTGTTTCTCAGGGTCACGGTAAGAGGAAAACACATCTTGTAATCTGGAAGACTCATCACTGCGGTAAAAAGATTTCTTCGTATGCAAATCTTTTCAGAGGGAAACTTAGTGCAGCATTTGCAACTTGTGAACTTACAGAGGAACATTTATATTGAGGGATGAGGGGCCTCCTTTTGCTGCTGGCTGCTGTGACAGCCTCTGGAAATGTGAAGGAGAGCAGCACATGGAAGAGAGGAATATGTATAGCACAGCATATACAATCCCGCTATGGAAGTCATTTCCACTGGGTGTCACTGTGACCACAAGTTTAGCAAGACAGAAGCAGAACACATTTCCTACATTCTCAACAGAAATATCCAGGCTTGTGGAGAACCATGGTCTCAGTAGCTTCTGTTTAGCAGTAAACCATCAAGGGGCTTATCCCATACTTTTTATACTCCCGCTGTTTGTCCATAGATTTGTGGCCAACAGCAGGGTGATGAAGCACTGTTCTTGAACCTGGTGTATGCTTCAGATGTTTCTTGTTCTGCAGCCTTTTTTAAAAGTGCTGTGAGGCCCAGGGAGATCTTATACATGCTCTGTCTTCTTTCTATCCCCTGGGAGACAGACTCTATGTTTTCGTTACTGTGATTGTAATCAGGGGAAGATTCAGTGAGTCTACTATTTGCCAGTATTCTGGAGAGCTGACTTTTGCAAGGTGCCAGGATCCTGAAAACTACTAGAGTATTGTCTGAGACTGATTAAATCTGCTTAAATTCATGAAGGAGAAGCACTATGAAACTGTGATCCAAAGTAAGAGAGGGCATGGGACAAAGGCGTTGGACTAGCAGAGCCAAGGCAGTACGGCTTTCTTTCAGTGCTGGGATTGAATATGCAGCCTGGCTGCTGTACTTGTAAAAACTGCCACTTCTGCAAGCACTGCACTTCTCCTTCTTTTGTCTCTTGGTCGATTCATCTGTGGCTCCTGCATTGCCACTTATCTGTGGGAAGCAGGCATATACAGCATGATCCACTAATTTCACCCGCACCAGTACCTGTCATGAGGGTCCTGCTCAGCTACTGCCAACCATTCACCTTTCTGTTCACATTTCATCACCTTTCTTCCCATGTCTTCTCTTCTTCTTAAAAATTGCTGAACATGTCCCAGCACTTCCTTTCCATGCCAAGAGCTAGGCCCAGGTCTTGGCAGGAGCCAACTTTGTGTGTGAGGAGTAGGTTAGCCTGATGCCCCCAGCCCCTTTTTTCATCACTGGTGCAGCATACTCTATTTTCACCCATCAATGCTAGTTTTCATACCGAACACCAACGTCATCCCTGAAAATGTAATAAACCACATGTGTTCTCGTGGGATTAACAGTGTCAGCTCCTTGATGTGCAGGAGATCTCTGAGGGGTGTTGCATGCTGATGTACGAATTTCTCTTCCTCCAGAAATAAGAAGATTTTCCATGTCAAAACCACACACCAAGCAAGCTTGGTGCCATATTTATGAGATAAGGATAGAGGAGAGCTTGGTGTGAGCACCCAGCTGAGATAGCAATCAACGCTTTGAGAGATGGTATACAGAAATGTTTGCTTCTCAGTTTATTGTTCCAGCTAAGCCTCACTCCTGTTTCAGCCCTGTGTGTACCAACAAACAGCACCCTGGAGCAGGGCTGCAGCCCCCCAGCACTGCTGTCTGGCTTTTTCCTGGAACATGTGACCCTGCAGCTAATGCAGCTGTGCTATCCTTCCTTGCTGCCCCTGTCAGGCAGCTGGAGTGGGAAGCCAAGGTGGGGGAGGAATTCAGGGGCTTAAAAGTGGCTGGAGAAGAACAGAAATAGGCCAATGAAAGGCAGGAGTCATTTCAAGGAAATTATGTTACTTGTTTTCAGGGTTGATACTTAAATAATGGACTGCACACAATGCTGTAAATCTCTACTTGAGTATAAGCATATGGAAAGTATTTTGGTATAAATTAACTTCATAAATTATGGTTTCTCTGTTTTCACTCAGTCTTCCCTTTTCTTGATGATTACTACTTCAGTCCTACTGCATTTCATGGGCTTTCTGTCTTGCCATACAGAGGACATGACAGCAATGTATCTTAAAGGACTCAAATTCTTCTGCAAAAAGACTTTTGAGCTTCCCAAGTGTCATCAAGAAGAGAAAGAAAACAAAAAGTTGTGCTCAGGCAGACGCAAATGGTGATGTTGTAAGAGAAATAGCATATGCTAATATCTTTCCAGAGCTCAGACCTGTACTTTGCTCCTGGGCCAGGGTGGGTGATACAGGCAGCTGGATGTCTGTATGGTGCTCCCAGGGGAGACCTCTGCACCTGACAATGGATGCAGCCAAGGGCTTGAAAGAGTTAGTAGACGCACTTTTCTCTTTTGAGATAAGGTACAGCTCCGAAGTGCTTTGCCTTCAAGCTGCCACAAGGTCTCCAGTTCCCATTTTGCTTCTGCATAATCTTTCTGTTCTCCTCATCAGGGTGCTCATTGTGCACACCTTTCCACAACTTTTCAGTATTCTGAAGGGTGCTGTCCTTACCTGCCTTTGACAAGGAGTCTTTGCTGTGACTTGCTCTAGACCAGAGCTTACAGTCCTCCTTCAAGATCTCCCATCTAGAACTGGTCAGAAAGTAAATTTCTTGTCCCAAGAGAAAAATGTCAAGATTTAAATGCTTTTATTGTAAAGGAGGTCAGAAGAACAATTTTATTACATATTACTTAAATGGTATTCCAAGGGAGATTTGCCCAACTTTGATCCTCTCTCTTTACTCTCTTTTTTTCTTTTTGTCTTTTCTCTTTTTTCTTTTCCTTATAAGGTAAATATCACTTTGAATAATACAGTAAAATTTTCTGTAAGAAATAACTTTGGATACAGGAAGTATATAGCCATATTTGATGTACTTCTGATGCTAAAACAAATGCAAGTGGTAAAGAATATATTCTTATGTTGATGAAGTTCTGTCCCCCTGAAAAAAAAAATCTAAAAGTTTTTAAAAATTAAAAGCTCAAACCCTTTCTAACATGCACTTTGAGAACAGAGGCTAGCCTCAGTTTGTGTAGGAGCTACCTTACTCTTGAGCTGTGGCAGAATATGAAGCAAATGTTGAGTCTCCTTAGTTTAATTAAACTACTTTTTCTTCCTGACCAAGATGATGACTCAGCCCTTCTCCCATCAGAGACAGAGGACAGAAATGGATAGAAGGAAGAGCGGAGATGAAGCATGGGATTTTCCCGATGCAGTTCCCCAGGGGCTTATTTTTGTAGCCAGGGTAAGTTACAGACAGAATCTATCTGAAGACAGGCATAGATTTTTGAGGTTTCTCCTGTCAATAGTTTCACATTTTCCATGCAGAGAGACGGAGTTGGGATATTTTCCTTTGGAGATCTGTGGGTGTCTGAAGTGGCTTCTTAAGTTTAAAGTAGATATAAGACCGCATGAAAAAGAAATTACTTACACTGTTTATTTTAATATGACAAATCCATTTTAATAACTAATTGCAGAACCAGTGCTGGTTTTGACCAGTTCTGCCACGTAAGGGTTTTGTCTACTAGCTTTTAATACCATGTTATTCTGCACTATCAAGTATATTTCTGATTTTTTTGTAAATGAGCCTCTGGCTTGGCATATGGATAATAACAGTGGGCAGAGAGGCTGCTTCAAGAACATTTGCTTTTCTGAATGTTGCATGTGATTTAGCAACACTGTACCTACCACAACTATTGCGCCTATCAAGTGGCATTATTTTCACAGCAGTCACTGAATTATCTGTAGTAGCAGAAATGAGGGTCAGTTATTTTTCTCCCAGTTACCCCTGAATTTAATTTAGTTTATCAATCAGGCTCTGGAGACTCAAACAGCTGCCCTGCAGGTAAGAAATGTGTCATGCAAAATTATTACTTCTGGCCTAAAATTTTATGCAACCAAGGTCTGAAACCATCTGGGTTTATCCCAATATCAATTTTCCATTTTCATTTTTCAGCTGAAAGGTCAGAACTGCATATTTAAATCCAGCAAAGCATTTCTACATTATGTAGAAACCTTTGCCACTTCTGCTGTCGTGGACACATGCAACTCTTTACCAGAAAGATTTTCTCTTAAAACTGAAAGTTTTCATTTTAAGGTCTCTATCTCTCATTGCATTAAGCTTCAGCTATCTGCTAGATACAAACTCAACAGTTCCCTTGGGATATGTCTCATCTGGTCTCTTTTCCCCAGGATGCCTGGTACTGGGATTGACCTTTAAAACTGCATGGCAAACTGTGCCTTCAGTCCTTTTTCTAATGTGGCTGTGAGAAAGGATTGAGGAAGGGTCTGGGTTTGTGTTCCTTCTTCATTTAAATGGCAATCTGTTGAAAGCACGAGAGCGAGAGCTAAGCAATGCAGAATAAAGGGTTTTAATCACACTTTTTAACTGTTTACTTTGTGTCTTTTGATGCTGCTCTCTGTTTACTTCCAGTGCAAAAAGAACGTATGGGGCAAAAGAAGATTGTTGACTATTGTAAACGCCACTTTCTTCAATAAGCTGTAATATCTCATTGACAAACATATCTGAGATTTCTAGGAATTTTTCCACAAAATCTTAGATAGTTCCTGCTTAGCAGGGTTTGAGAAAAAAAAAATCAGCAAAAACCCTTAAAAAACAATAAAAAACTTGTTTAGGCTTATGGAAAAGGAAAACAGACTGATCTTTAAAAAGTTAGGAAAAAATATGCTACAAACCCTTGGCACCTTCAGATGACATAAGGGCTTTCAATCTGTTGAAAAGAGAATTTTTCTTAATTGTCTTATAAGGATAACAAGCTTTCCCCCCTGTCTTATGTTACATTCATATTCTTGTCAGTACCAGCATATTCTCTTGTCTCCTTTAAGAGGGAAGACAAAAGCAGTACAAATTCATGGCTATGTCACTTTATACAGATGACAAATGGACCTTTAAATGTATGACAGTCAGAAGAATTTGACAGACTGTTTGAAGACAAAAAGAGAAGGAGGTCAGGGTTAATTTAAATACAGAACTTTAGCTTCTAGCCACATTTGATCTTATCTTGAAAGAAATTATTTAATATATTACTGCATAGAAATGGAAAGAGCTGGAAAAACCTTAAAAGTCATCTGACACAGCATTGAATTTCCAACATAGTTTTGAGTGTGTGTCTTGGAAAAAAGTGAACAGCTACAATTTCAGCCCTGCTTTCCAGAGGGAAAAAGTATTCGCACAGAGGTTTGTTGCTGATGAATGAGAATTACCTCAGAAAAAAGTTTACTGTATACAAATGCCTTGGATGTGGTAGAGCGAGAGGAATATTCTTCAGTAAATATGGCAAAACAAAATCTGAATTTGCAGTGGGATATTGATGAGACTGCCAAGGCTGATTTTGTTATACATTGACTGTGCCAGAACACCCAGTGAATCCGCAGCTTGCACACTTTTTCCTCCGTTTTTGGCTGCTCATGACACTTACTTTCATTTTCATATGGTTACTATTCATCCAGTATTTTTCAGAACCTGGAAGGGTGTTAAAAACAGATACACAGTTTTTGTGGAAGAAAACCTCTGGGTTATATTGGACTAGCTAACTTTGCTGAAGATTGAGGGTCTGTACTCTTTGCTGGTCTAGAAATGGTAGTCAGTGCCTAAATCTTCCAAAAACCTGAGGTCTCCTATTTCCCAATCTCACATGGAAGGTGGTCAGTCACTGACAGCTTATCTTTTAACTGATTATTTTTCCTCAGAATTAAATATTGCAGAAGTACATGGGCTATCTAATATTTCTGGAGGAGAAGGAGCATATGTAAGTGTGTGAAAAGGCATGCATATGCCCTCTTTGCATCTTTTCTAATGCACAGAACAGAACAGAAAGATCTGGAGCAGCTTTACAGTGGCTGAACATTGCTGCCCAAATTGGTACCCTGCCATCCATTTCTACTTACACCCTTTCCATTTGCAGCAGTGTGGGCCTCCTTGTGTGTAGGAGGGTGCAGGAAACTTTTCCCACTTTTCTCCAGTTTAGCCTTGTTAGGCAGGACAGTTCTGCAGCGAGGTGTCAGAGTACTGCATAACCATGACTCAGAAACTCACTGAAGGCTCTGTCAATGTTTCTGGTAATTTTGCTCATTAATACACAGAAATTAAATCTTGTAGGTTGCTTGACTTAGTTTGCTGAAAATTTAGCCTAGATGTTGTAACTGTGTAATACCATTAAAACCTTAACAACAGCATGCACCAAATTAAGCATGTATTCAGTGATGGCAAAGTTGTTAGTTAGACCTTTGTCTGCAAAAGTGGGTTAAACTATGCAAACTTTTGGTTCCTCCTGAATTTTCTTCTGATTGTGACATTTCTGCCCTGTATAGCCCTAAATATCTTCTAATCTTCTGTTTGAAGCTATATGCCTACTGTACGCCAAAGTGCATCTGATGTCTTATAAGTGAATAGTTGGTACAATTTCTTGACTGAAAAGTGATTTACAGCAAGATGGAAGAACTCTTCTGAGAAGGGGCCACTTCATTAGCGTTGTCTTTGTGTTTTGTCTGTGGCATAAAGTAAGCTTGAGCTTAGCCCCAAAAATATACCAGTTTTAGGTAAGGCAGCACACTGTCAAGCTCCATGTGTAAGTATGGAGGGATCACGAAGCTCTCTGGGTCTCAGAAGTGCCCTGTGTCACTCTTATCCTGTCTTATTGAATGAGATTTCCTACCCAAATTATGTCAGTACACAATCATGGTCTTTACCGGTATAGCTGTACTGGTAAAACGTTCTGAACATTGACCCAACTGTGGAAGACAGAATTTTAGAGGATCTTTGGGTGTAGTTTCTGCTGAAGGGGGAGTGGGATAAATACTGGAAGTCAGATTCTAAAAACCTCAAGAGAGACACTTTTAGCTGATCTGCTTAATTGTTTTCCAGATGTATTAAAAGTCACTCTTTATTCACCAGATAGTCAACCAAAAAAAAAAAAAAAATCCATCCCTCTGTCCTTTCTTATTTGAATGCCAGTGCTTAGAATAAATACACCTAACATATTTTGCCATCAGTCTTCCAGTAAAATAAGACCGGGGCTGTGGTTATTGATATTTTGGAAGTGGCAAATGGCAGAAAAAGTGAAAGCAATGCTCTAAGAAGTTTTTAGCCTGATAAATAAGAAAGAAGTTTTATTTAAAGATCTTCTTAAACGTAACATTATTAGTGATAGAAACTGCATGATACCACAGAAGCCAAGAAGCCTGTTTCAGGTTCTGCTTGAGTTAGTCACAGATTAAAAAATTTAGTTTTCAACTTTTTTCCCAATTTAAAATTGAGCCATTAGCATCATTTTTGGGAAGGTTGCTTTGTATTCTGACTGCCTTTCAACTACAGTGTTATTTGCAAATTACTTAGTATAACCAATGCCTGACTCAGTCTGGATTTTCCTTTTAGCCCAGGAAATGTGAAAACTGGTGAACTGGGCACAGCACACTCTGAGCGTGACTAGCAAACACAGGGAGGCTTTGAAGGTTTTTTTATTTGAAAACTTCAAGAACTGTAATCAAATCAAAACAGTGGATTTTTTTCATCCATTTGATACTGTTATAAAACATACACTATGAGACTGTGTTAAGTTATATATCTTTTGTAGCTCTCCAAGTAAGCAGCAGTCCAAGCAAGAAGTCTGTTTTGCGTAAGCAGTCTTTTCAACAAGCATACATACTTACCAAATTGTAATTTTGCAAAGTTTGTCTACACATGTTAGAGTGTGTGAAGATACACTGTTTGATACATAGGGGGCAGAAAACTTATAAGTTTTTAAAATGTTAATTTGCATGAAGAAAGAGACTTCCTGATGTAGACTTCATCTACTTTGGTTTAAATATATAGATTTTTGCACTGTGTGCTGCTGAAACCCTGCATTTTAATACCTCAGATAATGAAATATTTCATCCTAAATGTAATGTGATAGATAAGAAATTCTCAGCAGTCAAAGATTTTGTCTAATGATTGCCTCACTAATTGAATATTGTAATGTTGCATTTCCTAGGACCATACTGCAGTTTTTTAGGCTTCTGAGTCTTTGATCTGGTATTGTAATAACTGCACCTGTCACATTTTTTAAAAATATCAAATCTCAGAATAACATCACACTCTTTTCAATCAAGAGGAATGCTTATGGAAAAATGCAGTTGTTATTGACATTGTGTGTTATAAACAGTAATTATTTCGGTTTCAATTTTTTTGTGAAAGCATCAAAAATCTTTTTTTTTTTAACTATGAAGGCTCTTAAAACCTTACAAATTCCAGTTTTATTTTAACAATTAAAAAGAAATACAAATTAGGAAGAAAAAGGTTTTTAAATATTCCTGTTTAAAATTAACTTAATTTTTTTAAAAATTAATGAAATTAAACATTGATATACTTTATAGCAAGAGATTCGACTACTTATCAACCCACAACTCTGTTTATCTTGGTAATTCATGAGCACAACACACAAATAATTTAAAAGAATAACACAACTCCTTAATATCTAAACCAAAATTTTTATCTTGCAATATAATAGTAACAGCTCCAATTCAGGTAAGTTGTGGATTTGGGGTAATAAATGAAATAAATTCAAGAAACTCACTGTCCTTTTCAAGTATTAAACGTGTAAGAGTAGTACTTTTACCTGTCACAATTTGCTTTACCTTTCTTTGCATTTCTTCCCCAAGTGAGGTATACTCCACATGCTTGCTTCCAGTTGTATAGCCAGAGTCTCCATTTACTGTCTTTCTTTGGCATTAAGGAGCCTTTGTCTGCAGGAATTAACAGCAGGTCAGCAAGCCTGTCTGGCTCCAAGATTGATCTTAGCACAATTTGTTTGTAGCCATGACAAACTTAGTGTTAACAGAAGAAAGAAACCAAAAGAGCAGAGCTGCAGCTGGTGTTTTCTAAGTGCTTAGAATGCTTAGGATGCTTATGTTACCGATAACTAAGAATTGCGTACTGTAGCTAAATAGTAGCCAGTGAATCTATCGTAGTAGTTAAGCAGCCAGTAGTTGAGTGACATGAATGATAAACATAGCAAAGTCTATAAAATGTCTCTGGAGTTTCCATAAAGGACCTTTTGCTTGAAACCTGTTCCTGGGGCTGGTCTGTGTCGTGTCTGCCTCAACAGCACATCTGGTGACCCCACGCGAAATTGCAGAGGAACACACAATACCCTTACAGGATGCGCGGTACCAAGGACTGTGCTTAGACATGGGCTGTGCACTGACAGAGAATGCGTGATATCATTGAATATTACGTACTCAGCAGGTCGGCATGCTGAGAGGAGAGGAGGCGGAGCCCGGTGAAGCTGTGAGGTAGTGGTGTTCTGCCCGGTCTGGACCTGCTTTTAGACACCAAGACCACATTCTAGGTGAACCACCAGGATTTATTTAAAGACTATTTAAAGACTATTCAAATATGGGGAACAATATATCAAAGGAGGAGAAGACTGTAGTGTCTACTTGGAAGGTGCTTTTAAAGTGGAAGGGTGTTAAAACCACAGATTTTACCCTTCAAAGCATCGTACTGTGGGCACGATCTCAGGGCTTCTCTGCAGATGACAGTGTAGCATTCAGTGTGACTGCCTGGAAGGTGGTGGGGGAGAAACTTTGGGAAGTGATCTACAAGGGAGAAAAAAATACCGCAGTCTTGGCTCCCACCTGGTGGCTGCTGTATGAAATTCTGAAGGAGTGGAAAAGCGAGCAAGATCAGTGGGAGCGGGAGTTGGCAGAAGCTGCGGAGCTGGTGGCTGATGTAGAGGGTGATGTGCTGATGGGAGAAACAGAGGGGAAGGAGACCCCAGGTGCCTGCTCTGGTGAGCTGAAAAGTACACCCAGCCTTGCTAAGGCAGAAGTAAAAGAGAATTCCTGTGGGTCCTCCTCATACCTGTCTCCAAAAAACTATGTTAAACCCATGTACTCCTCCCCAGCTGAGCAGCTGGCTGAGGTTGCTTTGGAAGATCACAAGTGCAAGCCTCCGGCTGTGCCCTCTGCTCCGCCACCCCCACGTCCTCTGGACCTGGGGGCTGATCGTGCACTGCAGGAAAAGGAATTCTACCCGCCGTGGCCTTGTAGCCCTGAGAGCAAGAGTGACACAGAGGAGTCTGCTGTGGGTGCAAGAGCTGAGTGCCAGCATGGATTGCCGTGCTGTGGCCGCCGTCCTTTGAATAGATTGAATCCAAGACAGCCTTGAACATTATCCCCTTGTCAGGTGACTATACGACTCAGACATCCTCTTCAGTTTTGGAATCATGT
>VYZQ01055388.1:0-11677 GCA_013400655.1 Mystacornis crossleyi
AGTCTCTTACTGGTTTGCTTTCACAGTAGTACATAGTTATACAGTTAATTCTCATTCAACTGACCGCATGTGAGGGATTTAATGTTTTATCAATGTCATAAGGGTTTTCCAAATTAACTCAGTTATATGTATATAAATTACTAGAAAGTGTAAATATTTATTTAAATATGCCAGGTTCATGCTTGAGACTAATGTTAACAGCTGGAGGAAAATCAGATAAAAATACAAGTAGAGGATGAAAAAGTAAACTTTCATATTTAACTATTCAGCTGTAAACAATGAAAAAAATTGTAATAGCAATTTTTCTGTCTCCTTATAATATGTTTTTCATAGCCTACTGTGACTGAATGGACCTTTATTCTTTACAAAAAAAAAAAGACTCCTTTCAAGCAAGGATGTAGATAATTACTGTGGAATCCAAACTATAACAAAATATTTAGGAAGTGGTCAATAAATTCTCTATATTTGAGAATTCTCTGGAATTCTCAATTTTACGCATAAATTTACTTAAATGAGAAATTTGGGTTCCATTACAGATGTCACCTGTCTAAAATTATTAATACTGTAAAAGGTTACAATATTTAAACTCAGAAAAATGGAAGTTTGAATATCTAATTCTGATAGTAAATTAAAACAGCTGTGGCAGTATGTTTTATGAACTTCAAAGTACTGTGAATAAAAAATTTACCTTTACTTATGCCCATGTCATTTTGTGCTTCCAGTTTCTGGGCAACAAGAAAAATGTGAAGATCTGCACATGTTTTGGGATGTGGAAGAGGGGATAAAGATACTGTTCACTTCCCTTTATATCTGAGGGTCTGAAAGACCCTTCAGATCTTTAAAGTTTAGTCAGAAATGAATTTTCTTCTGGCACTTTATTAGATACCTATTACTCCATTATATATGCATATATGTACAATATATACTATATATATTATATGTACAGAATATATCTTCTGTATACTTTTTTTTCTGCTGAATGGAAGGAAGGAGGTACCTGTCCCTGTTACAAAATTTGCCCCAAAATATTCATCATGTACAGGAGCTAAAGAAATGCATGCAAACAGTAAAGACTTAAATATCTGATTTGGATCCTCTCCAAGTAAAATTTTGGTGTTCCATGTCTTCAGTGACATATTCAATATAATTTCTTTGAGATTCTGTGTAGGTAAACATGGTCTAAATTCACATCAAAAGACCAAAAACTAACAGAATTAATGGAAAATGAATTCTGCCCATCAAGATCATTCTGGATTATGTTTAAAAANNNAAAAAAAAAAAAAAAAAAAGAAAAGACTGACCAAAAATCAATTAACCCTTAATAGACTACTTTGGTAATACTTATTTAATTAATGTATTATTTTAAATGTATTTACAATAGCTAAAATACTGCATAAGACAGTGGGAATTGAATCAAACCTATTCATTTACACCTTTCATTTGTTCTTTTTTCTTTCTAATACCTTGTACTCAAGAGAATGAGATCTCTTCAACAATCATCTGTTTCAGTTAATGCCATTAATGAAATACATGTTTAGTAAGAGGTGAGGAAAAGGTGAATGTTTGCATTTAATTTAATTACTCTAGAATAGTGACAACTTTATTAACGGTTTTAGTACAAACCTAGGTAGGTATATCTTTTTTATGAACTGCAACAAAATAATTAATTTCTGGAACTGAAAGCTCAGTAAGCAAGGCTAACAATTTTATGCCTCTGTAGATAAACTAGAAATGTAAAAAATATAGTATGTTTAAAAAACTGTTTTCCTCGTATACACTACTCATTTGCATTATGCACAGGTTTAAAGCACTGTGAACTTTTTATTCCCTTATCTTTGGTGCAAGAAACAGCAGAACTATGAAGAACTGAAAACGTCTGGTCATGGTAGCAAGCACACACAATTTGGACCAGGTTTGTGGGCATTGTTTTATGCCCTGCTCTTCATGTATATGTCCATACTAGTAAATTAACTTATGGCTGTCCCTGTTCCCTGTACTGAAATGCTGCTCTCTGTGAGGATATTGCCAGGTGTGACTCTGTTCCATATCACATGAAATATTGCCAGGAGTGGTTCAGGATTCAGAGCAGACTTGGGTTAGTCCAATGCAGCCAGCCTGCTCTAGAGACTGAGGCCAGCAAACATCCATGGACATCCCTGTTCAGTTAAATCCTATGTCCAAGTGTACTCCTAGGCACATTTAATTAGCATGGATGAAGTCTTGGCAGTAGTGTGTCATGTGTCACAAGTCATCTCTTGGCTGCTTTGTAGCAATGTCAATGAAATCTGGCCTCTATTTAAAGAGTGAGAAGTCATAGACTGATAGGCTAACCACACTTCTTCTGTAAACAAAAGTGTTATGGTTTCTTTGAATGACTACATTGATTGTTGCTCATTGGCAGGAACCTTCAGGGAAGCATGAGTTATTCCCTGGGAGGGAATTTCTTATAGACTATCTTGGCTTTCTTCTTTTAAATGACCAGTGGTCTCAAGGTTACATAGATACATATTGCAGTGGTTTATCAAAGTTGTCTCAGGAAAAAAATACACAAGGCAAAATGTGTGTTACAGCTAATACAACTTTTGTTTCAAACAGTCAGATTTCAATGCAGGAGGAATAGCAGCATTATTTAATTGCTCTTGAGTTTTTTGACTGATGAAATTGCAAAGAAAGGAAATTCAATAAAATGAGCAAAAAATTTGAGGTGTGAATTACCTATACAGTAGGTATAACTTGCATGGCTCTAGCAAGGATTCACTTACATCAGTGGATTATGAGATAAAGACTATATGCTTCACTTGCCTTTTACTTCAAGTCAGATAGAGATTCACATCCTTCTCTTAAGACATCACATATAGTCATTGAGATCACATGAGAAACTCCTCATCAACACTTCTTTATCTCTGATTTTTTTGGAGTCTCCTTCACCTTATCACAAAATAGGTCACCATGACTTTGGTATTAGGAAGGAGCAGTGTCTGACTGTCACTGAAGACCATTATAAGTAGTCTCCTCTCTCTGAAACTTAGAGGCCACATTTCCATATAAATAAAAAAAAATATATCTCAGAAGGCTTTGTGCCTGGCTTGCTTACATGCTCTCAGCATCTCTGTGCTCTGGCATAAGACATTTCTAGCTCCTATTCTTCTCTGTCATACATACTCTCAGCTTCTTGCTATTGAAAGAGGAAGCTTTCTTGTTCCAGGACTTTTCATTCCGAGGGACCAGGTTCTGTCAGCCTCACAAGTGTGCTCAAGTGTGTCTTAATATGTGAACCCTCAGCAGAAGTGAATGTTACCAAGGCATGTTCTACCCAGTGAGACAGTAGTAAGTTAAACACTACCCATGTCTCCTCAAACTACAAACAGAGAAATCTGAAGTGCTGAAAGAGGCTGTTAAACAGTACTGAGAATAAAAATTTTGTTGTATAAATTTAATCAGTCTCCAAAGACTCATAAAATAGTTTTTGAAATTGTTATTCTTTTGAAAAGATACAAATCATCATAGACTGTCCATTCACATCGCATTTTCTCCATGTCTTAGTTGGGCGGAGTTGATTTTTATGGAAGAATAATTCTGCATTATAAAAATATTATCACAGTATTTATTCATTTAACTGATAAATAATTTTCCTATGGTTATCTTGGGAAAGCAGTAATTAAATCTCAGGAAAATCACTGTGTCTATTATGAGAAAGTGGTAAGGCTTGTTAAATGAAAAATGAGTTATAAACAAAAAGGTATTCCTGTTTTCTCATATTTTATCCAAATGTTTTGGCTGTCTAGAAACTAGCCTAATACAACTTAAAAATTCATATGCAACTATTCAGTGCTATTCCCAGATAGCATTTGATAAACATCTTTCATTATTTTGGTCCATTTAGTTTAGTCCATTTAGTTAATGGCATTTAAAAGACCATCACCAAATTAGGAAAATATGTCATTTCTTTCAAAACAACCAAAACTACTTACCCTAAAAGTACCAAGTATCACTGACAACCCTGAAAAGCTGTGATTCATGTTATTTCTAGGAGACATGATTAAGTTTTCTTTGCTGTAGGAGAACCACAGTAATGAGTTTACTATAAAAATCAGTATAGCACAGCTGTAGCATGGGATCAACTTAATTGTGGACACAAAAGGAAAAACAACAGATCCTGCAAATAGCAGATAAAAATGCATTTCTATAAATACTTTCCAGAATTGCCCACAGTAAAAGAGTAGATACAAATGTTAAAACGCAACACTGCAATCTGTAAAATTAAATTCAAGAGAAGAAATCCCAGAGAGAAATAAATCAAGCCACAAGGACCGTACACTAGGAAATATAGCTTGCTTTGTAAAGAAAAAGAAAAAAAACCAATTCACAAATGCATGTGTCTTTCCTGATAAGTTGGCTGTAAATTCCTCAGACCTCTGAATTCGTTAGAACTTTGACTCTGTATATACCCTCAGGCTCTAAAACTTTTGCTCACTTAAAATATTCTGCTGGAGTTTCTCTGGACTTGCAGCACACCAGTAGCTGCTTCTAGGCAAGGGAGCAAATAGAGTTGTAATAAAGTGTTTTAAATAAATTCTAAGATGACAGAAGTGTCACGTGGTGGATACCTTCACATAATATACAGAGGTGTTCATTTTATTACCCTACTGCCTAAAATTTTCATGCTTGTGTATCTCTGCCAGACTATGCAACGTGGGTCAACAGATAAATCTGATGACATCACAGGGAAAGTGGACACCTGCCTAGAGCACTTTTAAGGAGGGTACAGTCTTTAGGGAGATGATAGGAGCCAAATACATTTGTACATGTCTTACACCTATTTGTCAAGCTTGCTTCCAGCTAAATGGATTGTTTACTTGTTAAAGCACAGCTGAATAACAGAACTGAGGAAACCATACTGCTTCCAGTTCCAGACTATAAAAATGACTCAGGGACACGGTAAAGTACAGTAATCTGCAGCACTTCAGAAATACTGATATATTCAAGGAATGGAACTGCTCTTAGCTGCTGGCTGCAACCTCAGTCTCCACTGTGCTTCTCTGATCTGGGTATCCAATCATAGAAATTACAGCACTAAAAAATGAACCTGGTGTAGTATGGAAGGAAACTCACCCAAGTCTATACAGCTGCCAGAGGAAAAAATTAGATATTGTGGAAGTTGCATGATCCTATAACTTAAACTGAAGGGTTAGAAGAACAGAGTTCTTCTGCTTTTAATATTAGAAACATTAAAACAGAAAGCAAATTGCCTTCTTGCTTTTAATTTTTTAATACACTCTTGCCCCCTCTTATCAAATAGAAAGTGATGCACAAATTCTCTATTTGCCAGTAAATGTTCCAAGTACATTTTTTATGTTCTGAGGTGGACATTTTAGAGTGATAGACATAGCCCCAAAGCTGTACAGTGTTGTTTTATTAGTGGCTGTCAATCCAAACTAATCTAAATTTAAAATGACTGAGCAAAAGGGAAAATAACGCACACTAGCATGAAAGCATGACCATGTATATACTGCTTTCACTTCTCGAAACTTTGTAACAGCACTTGCAATTTGTGAACTGAATACTGTAACATTGCACAGTATCATATTGATATTACCTAGCCATGAGAACATTGTTTACACAACGCATCCAAATTTCTTCTTTTCAATTTGAATTCTCTCATTTATGTGTTTTTTAGCAGAAGTGCTGTAAATCACTTACAGACAAGTGCAGTGTAGAGAAAAGTACTTCATCTAAAGTGTAGGATGATGTCTTGGCTTCCTTCTCTCTCATTCTGGCTGTCCTCAGTTACTAGTAAGTACAAAACCAACAGCTCTGGCTGAGCATGAAGAGCCTCAGACACATCTTAGATGTCATGTGTGAGTCCAACCCTGAACACTATTTGTCAAATGGAAGACCTGCCCTTTAGATTACCTAATATCCTCGTTTTACAGACTCTGGACCAATGTCATCTGAAAACTGAGCAACCAAAGGCTAGAAAACATTTCAAGAAATGCTGAATCTATGATGTAGCAGTGGACTAGAAGTGAGAAAATAAAAGAGCAGGCTTATACAGAAAAAACAATCAGCTCAAAAGGATGCTGTCTCAATAACTGCAATGAGATCATGGCCCTGTGACCACATGTAAATTTCCAGTTCTTCTTGTTTATTCCCCATGCTGCATGAGTTTGTAAATAGCCACTTCAGAGAGGTAGTCAAGCAACATGACGCCCTAGAAGGGGTCGAAAAGGATTTACCATAACCATCAATACCCCTGATGTGCCCTTTAATCCTCATTTTGAGAGGCAGTCAAGGAACATCTTCCACTGCACTGGTCAGTATTACCTACTCCCTAGGAAGAAGCAACGGCATGACCACTTCGCTGCTGGTGACAACATTCTTTAAGGAGCCAAGTGGAGCTGGAGGGAAGAGAAAACCAAAAAACAACAACAAAAAAAGGAATTCTAAAATCCTTGGAAGACAGAAAAACTGTTGAATTTGGAACCTTTAAATTAAGATAATCTGACAGCTAAAATAAAAATCTTCACAGAAAAAAGGGGTTTTGTGACTCAGTATCTATAGTGATACATAGAAAAGAGAGACAGATAGAGATTTTATTAAAAAGTATTCAAGAGTTTGTTTCACATTCCACTGATTCAGTTAAGCTGAGTTGCTCTGTTTCTGTTTAGCTGCAAGTCTTCCACNTGTGAACTGAATACTGTAACATTGCACAGTATCATATTGATATTACCTAGCCATGAGAACATTGTTTACACAACGCATCCAAATTTCTTCTTTTCAATTTGAATTCTCTCATTTATGTGTTTTTTAGCAGAAGTGCTGTAAATCACTTACAGACAAGTGCAGTGTAGAGAAAAGTACTTCATCTAAAGTGTAGGATGATGTCTTGGCTTCCTTCTCTCTCATTCTGGCTGTCCTCAGTTACTAGTAAGTACAAAACCAACAGCTCTGGCTGAGCATGAAGAGCCTCAGACACATCTTAGATGTCATGTGTGAGTCCAACCCTGAACACTATTTGTCAAATGGAAGACCTGCCCTTTAGATTACCTAATATCCTCGTTTTACAGACTCTGGACCAATGTCATCTGAAAACTGAGCAACCAAAGGCTAGAAAACATTTCAAGAAATGCTGAATCTATGATGTAGCAGTGGACTAGAAGTGAGAAAATAAAAGAGCAGGCTTATACAGAAAAAACAATCAGCTCAAAAGGATGCTGTCTCAATAACTGCAATGAGATCATGGCCCTGTGACCACATGTAAATTTCCAGTTCTTCTTGTTTATTCCCCATGCTGCATGAGTTTGTAAATAGCCACTTCAGAGAGGTAGTCAAGCAACATGACGCCCTAGAAGGGGTCGAAAAGGATTTACCATAACCATCAATACCCCTGATGTGCCCTTTAATCCTCATTTTGAGAGGCAGTCAAGGAACATCTTCCACTGCACTGGTCAGTATTACCTACTCCCTAGGAAGAAGCAACGGCATGACCACTTCGCTGCTGGTGACAACATTCTTTAAGGAGCCAAGTGGAGCTGGAGGGAAGAGAAAACCAAAAAACAACAACAAAAAAAGGAATTCTAAAATCCTTGGAAGACAGAAAAACTGTTGAATTTGGAACCTTTAAATTAAGATAATCTGACAGCTAAAATAAAAATCTTCACAGAAAAAAGGGGTTTTGTGACTCAGTATCTATAGTGATACATAGAAAAGAGAGACAGATAGAGATTTTATTAAAAAGTATTCAAGAGTTTGTTTCACATTCCACTGATTCAGTTAAGCTGAGTTGCTCTGTTTCTGTTTAGCTGCAAGTCTTCCACAAATCTTTCTACATTTTTTGCTTCTTGTTTTCTTTGATAATTATGAATGTATTGTACTCCACAGGATTAGAAGTTGCACAAGTTCAAAGACTGTTATCTTTTCTTTCTTGTCTGATATTTATGTCACTAAATTAAAAAAAAAAAAAAGAAACTTGGACGATGAATAGGCAGTAGAACAAATAAAAAAAAAACAAAGCAGCTGCTAGAGAGTCCACAAGTCAGTGATTTTAGTGTGACTGGCCTCATCTGAAATTATGATCATCACTTTATTTCTAGCTTCCATAAATGTTACTGCAAGACTGATTGGAGATAAGGACTTGTTTAATTTGTGAAACTATTTTCATTTCGGGTTTGATTGCATCACAATACTTCTTTAATAAAAATTTGTGTTTATAACATTTTGGTTGAGCTGATAATCATAGTTGTGGGCTATGGTTATGAGTGGTGAAATACTGGTCAAAGGCAATCAAAATCCCTTGTATCTTATCTTGCAAAAACTCTCTCATATGTGAAAAATAGCAGAAGAAAATAAATCTTTCTGGAAAGCTCATTTTTTGTCTAAGACCATTTATAGTTTTAGTGCTTTAGATATTAAAATGACAGTATCAGGCTGAAACAAATTAGGTGCAATCTGAGATAAATTGCCCATAATCCAGTTCATTTGCTTTGCTCAAAAACAGGGAAAGAAAATGCCCACTGTATTTTAAAATAACAAGTTGACAAGAATATAGCTGCCAAGGTCACTTGGTCTGTTCAGCCTGGAGAAGACAAGACTGAGGGGAGACCTCATCACAGTCTACAATTTCCTCATGGGGAGAAGAGAAGTAGCAGACATTGATCCCTGTGGTGCCCAGTGACAGGACTCAAGTAAATGGTGTGAAGTTGACAGAGGGGAGGTTTAGGTTGGATATCAGGAAGAGACTTTTTTACCCAGAGGGTGGCCAGGCACTGGAACAGGCTCTCCAGGGAAGTGCTCACTGTACCAAGCTGGTCTGAGTTCGTGTTTGGACAACGCTCTCAGGCCTATGGTGTGATTCTTGGGAATGGTGCTGTGCAGACTGGGCTTGGTAATCCTTGTGGATCCCTTCCAACTGGCCATATTCTAGGATTCTGTGATAACTTCAAACTTTCTAAACCAAGGATCCCATCCATCATTCTCATGAGGAACTTTTACTGTAGGTAGCACTACTAGAAGTCTTCTGCTACAGTGTCTATTCCTGAACAGTGTTCACCCCCAAAGGCAGACATTCTCTAAGTAAACAGCAAACATTATTCCACAGTAACAAAGACAGACCAGCACATCTATTTTTTTGCTTTGTTCTTGTTTTTCATGTAAAGAACAAATAAACATGAACCACATAGCAAAAAGAAAGGCAAATTTACTTTGCAAGCAAATTGGAAACTAGTCAGTCAAACTGGAACTAACAGAAAGATGGGATGTCCATGTGTATGTAAACTTCCCGCATTAAGACCAAAAAATAACCAGTGTCCTTTCTTGAAGTCCACTGTTTACAGTGGTGTTCTGTGAGAATCAGCTCAGAGTGACTTTGATTATGGTAGTTAATCACTGGGAGAAGTCACCAAATTCTGGGGGAAAGAATAATAAAATAATTTATTGTAGTAGTTGCATGCAGGTATTTTTAGGGCTAAGTTAAAATCACAAGCTTTTAAACCAGAAGTAGTCTTGTTGACAATATATTTTGCTTCAATAGACAACACAGGGTGAGGAACTACATCTGATGTATTCTTAAGCCCATCTGTGATTTCTGTGTAAGAAACAGGTTCCTATAAAGGAGTCCTTAATCTAAACTTAAATATTCCACTGCATCTCTGGGTTATACGGAGGCTGATTGCTATAGCAAAAATTTTTTTTCTNATCCCTGTGGTGCCCAGTGACAGGACTCAAGTAAATGGTGTGAAGTTGACAGAGGGGAGGTTTAGGTTGGATATCAGGAAGAGACTTTTTTACCCAGAGGGTGGCCAGGCACTGGAACAGGCTCTCCAGGGAAGTGCTCACTGTACCAAGCTGGTCTGAGTTCGTGTTTGGACAACGCTCTCAGGCCTATGGTGTGATTCTTGGGAATGGTGCTGTGCAGACTGGGCTTGGTAATCCTTGTGGATCCCTTCCAACTGGCCATATTCTAGGATTCTGTGATAACTTCAAACTTTCTAAACCAAGGATCCCATCCATCATTCTCATGAGGAACTTTTACTGTAGGTAGCACTACTAGAAGTCTTCTGCTACAGTGTCTATTCCTGAACAGTGTTCACCCCCAAAGGCAGACATTCTCTAAGTAAACAGCAAACATTATTCCACAGTAACAAAGACAGACCAGCACATCTATTTTTTTGCTTTGTTCTTGTTTTTCATGTAAAGAACAAATAAACATGAACCACATAGCAAAAAGAAAGGCAAATTTACTTTGCAAGCAAATTGGAAACTAGTCAGTCAAACTGGAACTAACAGAAAGATGGGATGTCCATGTGTATGTAAACTTCCCGCATTAAGACCAAAAAATAACCAGTGTCCTTTCTTGAAGTCCACTGTTTACAGTGGTGTTCTGTGAGAATCAGCTCAGAGTGACTTTGATTATGGTAGTTAATCACTGGGAGAAGTCACCAAATTCTGGGGGAAAGAATAATAAAATAATTTATTGTAGTAGTTGCATGCAGGTATTTTTAGGGCTAAGTTAAAATCACAAGCTTTTAAACCAGAAGTAGTCTTGTTGACAATATATTTTGCTTCAATAGACAACACAGGGTGAGGAACTACATCTGATGTATTCTTAAGCCCATCTGTGATTTCTGTGTAAGAAACAGGTTCCTATAAAGGAGTCCTTAATCTAAACTTAAATATTCCACTGCATCTCTGGGTTATACGGAGGCTGATTGCTATAGCAAAAATTTTTTTTCTAATATGTCGCTGGATAAAATAGATCCAGCACCTGGAGCTGGACTTGAACATGCCAGAAAATTGATTTATTCTATGTGTAAAACTCAGAAAACCAGGTAATAGAAGCTACTAACTTGAGCCCTCAGTGTCTGCCTGATACCACTGACAGGGAAACGAATTGCACAGTGTTCACAGCTTCCTAATAATTCCTAAAATTAACTGAAGATATAATGCAGGTGCCTGCTTGAGATTTATCACTGTTTTTCAATTTTCCATACTTCAAAAAGAGATTTTTACCACAGACCCTTTTATTAATTTATGCATTTAACTTGATTTTTTTACAGTTGTTTTCCTAGGCCTAAGAAAGAATTGATTTACTGAGGAAAGAAAACTTTCCATGTTCGATGTGGAGGGAGAAATTCTTTCTACTATGCTTGGATATTGGCTAAGAGGCTCATAAATAATCTTTAAGCAATGTGGCAAGAGTTAGTGGTGAACTAATGAACTAGAACTAAAAACTGGCCATGTTGACCTCATTATTACCCTGAGTGTGCATATAATTCTGTTACCTTCAAATAAGTGCTGCACAGCTATATAATGACAAATTTAGCTGATATATTCAAGCATATATTAAATAGATAGCAAATCAAATTTTGACTCTATAAGACCAAGACAAAACTCTTATCAATTTAATTGTATCAAGGACTATACACGATGAACTTGTTAGCATTTTTTTTTTTTACTTTCAAAATCAGTTGGGTTTCTTTTCTTGTAGTCATACTTCTGTAATGTAATGTTTCTCTGTACTTTAAGAAGCTCTTTGTAGGTTTAAGGGATTGTGTGTGGTCAAAAACTGCTAATAATAGATAATTGTGTTGTTTGTTTTGATTTAGATTAATTAAGTGTTGTGCTTTGATGCTGGTTTAAATGCCAAACACATGAAATTTAATTATGTGTGTAAGGGGAA
>VYZQ01055427.1:0-18567 GCA_013400655.1 Mystacornis crossleyi
TAAAGTGCTGTAAGCAGCATTAACCTTCTTAGAAAAGTAAGAGACTATGAATAAAGCATCTTTCTCATCAATAGGCCGCTGCCTTCAGCCGGTGGAGGGTACACGCAGCAGGCTGAACGTTAACCTAACTCCTAAATAGGTACAAAACAGTGGAATAAAACTTCGAATTATATTTTGGAACAGCCACCACGCAGCCAGGCAGCGATGGAGCTCCCTAACGCCGGCGCCCCCCTGCATCCCTTGGCCGAACCCCGCCAGCCGGGCCCCCCGGGTGTCCCTTCGTGCCCCGCACTCACCTGCGGACGGCTCGGGGCGGTGGAGCCGGGCGTACACGGGGATGCGGGAGAGCCGTCCCTCCATGGCGGCTGCGCTCCCCTCAGGAGTTCGAACTGAACCGCGCCGGGACGGTTGGGCGGGACCGCGCATGCGCGGAGGAGCGGCGCTGGCGGCGAGCGCGCGGGGCGGGGCGGCGCGAGCGAGCGAGCGAGGATTAAGCGGGGGCGCGGCGCTCGCGCCGCTTCTCGCTCGCGCCCCGTCTTTTTCGCGCCATTCCTGCTTCGCGCCGTTTTCTGCCTCGCGCCGCCTCCCTCAGGGAAGGCGTTGGCGGCCATGACGGGGGCGCGCGAGGCTCCTACCCTCAGGGAAAGGCGGAGCACCCTTCCCTTCCTTCCCTTCCTTCCCTCCCTCCCCTCCCTCCCACTGCCTCACCCTGTGGTTTGGGCACTCGAGGCCGGAAGATCAAGGGGTTTGTGGCCGTCTGTGGGAACACGTAGGAGTCAGAGCTGTGAGGGTGCCGGTGCTGCCGTTGCTGTGTGTGAGGTACTAAGATTGCCCTCTAATGCCGCAAGGTGAAATGAGGCTTCTGTAAAAAATGTTTCCCGACTTAAAGACATTTTTGCAGTCTTCGCTAACATGGTTTTCATAATGGGTGGGAAATCCCGCTCGATAGCAATAGGAGCAGTTCTGTGAGGAGGATGCCGCAGTCCCCGCCTGAGGGTGGCTTTGGCTGCCCGAACAACCACCTGAACATCCACTACGACAATTTCAGTATAAAACCATGAAACTGAAACATGAAAAATACAAACCCATGAAACCGACGTATTTGACATATTTCAAACACTGGTATTAGCTTTAAAAGTCCATGTCCCTAATGGATATCAGGGAGTTGGTGTCTGTCTCCCACAGCACAGGGACAACTCATGGGTGTCAGAAGAATAAGTATATAAGGATGTATATTAAATATTGTATATTTAATATATTTGGAAAATATATTAAGCACTTAAAAGATTAATAACCACAGTGTTCATGGTGAAAATGAAGCATCACACAGATTTTAGGGAAGTTTGTTATAAGCATTTATTGTATGTCAACTTGTAGAGAGAATGTTTTATTTTTCAACAAATAAGGGCAAAGAAATGTTTGTTTTCCTGTTTCTGGTAGAGGGGGAAAAAACCCTAAAATTCAAGATTCACTAGATATGTGAATTTTTAAAAGTTACATGTTTGTGGAGAATGCCTTGAGTGGAAACACGCTGTGAAGAGGCCACAACAAGGCACCTGAGTTGGTGGGGATGAGGACTCTTTTCTCAAGGGGGAAATTCACACTGAAAGTCTTTGGCAGTATTAGAATTCCTTCGGATAAAACAAACTGAAGTTGTTAGTGGAGATAGATTTGGGCTGGATTCTGCAGCCTCTCCCATGGTCGGGAAGAGGCTGTGTCAACTCAGAAGTCTTGACAGAATTTTTTATAATATCTTTTTAATAATATTTAAGTAATATTTTGATAGGATCTGTGGACCTGGGCTTTGCATGAAGTAGAAAATGAAAGACTTTAATTTTTGTTATTAACAATACACTTCACTTGATATCTAGATTTTCAGTAGTTCAGTTTTGGATTTTTTTTTTTTCTTTTTTTTTTTTCTTTTTTTTTTTTTAACATGAGCTTTCTTTCTCTGTTGTTTAATACCTGGGGAGCTTCACCTCATTATTTCTCTCAAGAAAACACAACCTAATCACCTTGTAGGAAATGACAAACCAGGTTTACTTGGCAAGTCCTGTGAACAGCTGTGAATGTGGCACCAGACACTGGAGTCAAAGGGTTTGTAGTCCAACAAGATGGCTCTCACGTCCTCTCGGTGGCATCAGATCTGCTGGTTCTGTGAAAACACACATTTTGCACGGCTGAAATACTAAGAAATAGTCTCAGCTCTAGGAGAGGTGGGAGGAAAATACTGATATTTACAGCTCTAAGGACATTCAGGCTTCCCCTTTCCCTAGCAGCAGCTTTGCTTTCTGCAAGGTCTCAGCTGTTGTAACCGGAACTTTGTGCACTGGATCGTTTGATCCAAACATCAGGCATGTCTGGCTGGCTGTTGGGTAGCACGACTGGCCCTTCGTTTCCCAATCCAAACCGATTTTTCCATGAAGAGCTGTTCTGCTGTGATGCAGCTGGAGAGACATCAAAGACAGTCTCCCTCAGGTCCAGCCGCAGGGTATCTCTCTTGCCGTTCAGGTAACCTCGCTCCGCGTTACCGTAGGAGTCAGACAGCTCTAAGGCATCGGGACAGGAACTGGTTGATTCAGCGAGCTTCAGGCCTTGCTCGAAATCACTGATCGACGTCTCACTGGAGATGTTGAGCATATCAAAAGAGCTGCCAAGAGAACAAAGGCATCTGTGAATTTTGTAGATGTCAGCAGCAGGGAGAGGGCTGTGGTCTGAGGTATAATCTGACTGCTGCTGGGCAGTATCACTGGAGCACTGAGTTTTATTGAGCTGCCCTTCTTCTTTCATGCCAGCTGGCTGGATGTGGTCCAGCCCAGACCCATCCCATGCTTTCAGACCATACTTTTGGCAGCGACAATCTCGGCAGAGTCTCTCCCTGTGAATTTCTGTTTCTGAGGTGCTGTGCTTGTAAGGAGAGGAAGTTTGCAAGGCGGGACACTGGCACAGGCCGACCTGCTGGTCTCTGAGGGTCTCCTGCAGACTCTGTCTCTCTCTTTCCAGGGAGGGGTGTGTTCCCACTCGAGGGCATCTACTGTCTTCAATTTGTATGTCTTCAGAGAGCACAGAGGGCTGGTTGGACAGCTTGCTTGTGGAAGTGCTGTTGTCAAAACTGTCACTGAGTTTCCTGGACAAGGGCTGGAGCTCGTATTGCTCGTTTGCAGTGTTGGACTCCTGGACCTTCCGCAACCGGTTTTGCTTCTCGCTGCCCCCACAGGCAAAGTTTCCATTTGGCCCAGAGTCATCAGAGTAGTCTTTCATGGTGTGGGCACAAGGCCAAAGGATCTGCCCGCAGTTCTTCTCCGGGCCGAAGAAGCAGCAGAGGGACTGGAAGAAGAAGCTGGCAAACCCACAGCTTATACAGTTGATCATCATGATGAATATCCCCAGCTTCCTGTATGCCAGGACCGTGGCAGGCAACATAATGACCCCTGCGGAGAAGAGAGCAGAAGCTGCCATGGCTGTGGCACAGCTCATCTGCTTCAGGGAAAAGGCCACTCGGCTCAGGCGGTCGGAATGGGGGCACAGGTGATAGGAGATGCAGTAGTTGACAGTGAAGTCAACAGAGAGACCTACTGCAGCTGAAATGAAGAGAGATTCCACCGCATTGAGCTGCCACTCCAAGAGGACCAAAAGGCCAATGGTCACCAGGACAGTGCCTGCAATGGCAGTAACAGAGAAAATGCTAAGCAGAACATTCCAGGTTGTGAGCAGCAGCACCACGAAGGAAATGGCTATGGAGAGCCCCATGACCACCATGGTTTCTGTGCTGAGACTGTGCTGGAGGTTGTACAGCTCTAGTTTACTGGTAAACCATCCGTTCTGAAGCCCCACAGGGGCAGTTTTCATTTCCTCTGTTATCCAGAGGCTGATTTCCTCATAGAATTGTTTGACTTTGCTGTAGTTGAAGCTGTAGTGATAAACAGTTTGAAACTGCAGCACTAAGGCAGTGAGATTTCCCTCCCTATCAAACCTGAGGCCCAGATCGTACGTTTCTGCCCCTTCCCTTCCCTCTTCCAGGAGCATCATTTTGATGCAGTGCAGGAAGACTTCGCTTCTGTAAGGGAAGGAGAACTGGTTACAGCAAAGGTTGAAGCTGTGGTCTCGCTGGGAGCACTGGCGACTGTCCATCCACCTGAGGAACTCCTCCATGAAGCATACAGTAGACTTCTGCTCTGCATCAGAGTAATAGAAAGTTTTGTTCTTCACTTTTTGGCAGAATTCGAGGAGCCACTTCTGGGCATCAGGATTTTGGATGGTGAAGGTGGTGTCTGTCACTAGGGTGCCATTGCTTTTTGGATTGAAATGGTCCCCATTATCCACAGGCAGAATGCCCCAGACTATTGTGACAGGCATATGCTGCCCTTCTCCATGCTCCAGCCTCTCAAACATGAACTGGTGGCAGTACTCGGAATCGTACCTCTCAAAGGGGTGGCTCAGCCTGAACACTTGGACCGATGATGTTTCCAGAGTCGGGAGTTTCAGTTTGGGGTTGGAACAGGAAATGTAGGCACCTCCTATGGCTAAGGCAGCAAACCAGCAGATCCAGATGTACCGAAACTTGATGACCCCACAAGGCAGAAGCTTTTCAAAGAGCAGCTTGGAAGTTTCAGACAGTGTGTTCTGGAGCACCCGGAGGACGTAATGGACGGAGAGAGCGACTCTCTTGTGGCTGCTGTTGTTCCAGTAGGCTTCTGGCTTGTAAATGCAGGTGGTTGCGATGTAGCGCTCGTACAGCACGGCCGAAGAGGGCAGCCAGGTCATCATGAAAACCAGATTCACCAGCACCGAGGTGCCCATGTAGACAGCAAAGCAGCGGATGGCTGTGATGTTGCTGATGTAGCTGGCGTAGAAGGCAGCACCTGTTGTGAAGCACGAGGCCAGCGTGAGATACGCAAAATGGTGCATGGTTTGACTCACCCACTGAGCAAGCCCGGCAGAAGGGTTCTGGCTCTTGCTGAGGTTCCACAGGTCGAAGAAGACAAAAGTGTGGTTGGCACAAATACCGCTGAGAATGATGACTGTTGTCAGGTTTACGAAAGGGAAATAGGTGAATCTAAAGGCCACCTTGTACAAGAAGTAGGAGATCATCAAAGAACTGAAAACAGCGAGCAGGACCATCAAGGTAATAAATACTGAGCGTAAATAAAAAGAAATGCTTAGAAAAATAGCTAATATTGCCAGCACGGGATACTTAGTATCAAGTAAAAGGTAGTGCTGGAATAGTTTCTGTTTAAGGCCCAGGTCCATTCCAGTAATAGATGTGTAGTTATCAAACAGATCCCAGGTTTCAAGGTTGTCTAAGTAGATCCCCATCATAGATGCACCTTTTCTTGTAGGCAGGAAAAGCAGGCTGTATTTGAGAGAGGGCACTTGGTACTCCATCGTCTGGGGACTGAGGAAGTCCCTGTCGACCAAGAAGTGAAGCAATTGGTAGATGGCATTGAAACGGGTACATTTTTCTGGGACTTGGGCACACTGAGAGTGTTTCTGTCTGACAGCCTCGGGGCCGATGCAGGACGGAGTGAGGACACCTCGGTGGTAGTCTGGAGCACAGGCACGGAGCAGGGCCAGGGTGTGGGAGATGTCTCCTTGGGTTATCTCCAGACATGAAGACCTGTTGTACAGGACAGCAATGTAGTTCCCCACGGACCAGCTCGGGCAGCATTCGTTGGCTTCACTGCGCTGGCAGAGGTCTCTAAAATGTACGTGTGAGCGTATCTGAAAAACATGAGGGGGCATCAGGTCAGACCCCCTCTTGCAGCCCCAGTGTTCCTTACTCACTGCAGTAATTCTCCTGTCCTCTCCTTTTCCCCTTTCCTCTTTACCCAGGGTACCCCCTGTACCACCCATCCCTGTCCATCCTCCCAGTGACAAATCCCAAACACCAAAGCTATGGAAAGTTGGTAGCCTTTTGCAAAAATTAAACCCTGTCCATTATTTATATTTTATAACCGCAGATTTGAAAATTTGGGTCCTATGGCAAATGCAGCTCATCCAATTAAACTTCCCACTTGTAAAGACTGCCACCAGTCTCCAAGCTGGTAGCTCCATTTCTGTAATTATTTTCTGCTGCCCAAAATCCTCAGTAGCTTCTGATGGACACCTTTGGCTTCTAGACCAGCTCCTGTTCAGTGTCCATTCGTTCTTGTTTAATTTGCAACTGGCAGGTGGGATCATCCCTGTATTGCCAAGTAGGTGAAATGCTTTGGAATCCTCCAGGTGAAACCTGTTGCGTAGCTTACATTGTTTTTTGTCTTGCATCCTCTCAGCACGACATCAAAGATTGCAGCAGACAGAAAAGAGACAGCCTGTACATGTGTTCTTCCTGCCATCACTGACCTTGTCTTGTTCCATTTGACACATAGACTGAATAGCTTGCAAATTCCATAAGCTCCCAGCAGTTGTGGACATAAATACCAGCTGGGAATAGCTCTTTTCTGAAATAAAGAAGAAAAAAAAATTATAAAAGGATTAGGTAATGAAGAAGAATCAGCCAGGCTGTTCAGAGTAGATTCTCTCTTCATAGAAAAAAGAAATATAAATCTCTGTCCATAGGACTGCACTTGAGGGCTCCCTGGAGGGAAGCAGGTCACGAGACAGTGGTGAGCATGTGCTTTGTGTGACCCCACCCCTGCTCCTTGAAATTGGTCGGCAGCATCAGGGAATTTTCAAAATCAAATGTCAGCTTGCCTTTAATGACTGCTGGGATCTGGTTCTGCACTCTTGCACAAGGGAGGAGCTCGAGCTCAGCCAAAAACCCCCAAGGACCTGTGGGTTTGGTGTGTAACTTGTTTCAGAAGTGGATAGAAGGCAGGGAAGAGAAAAAAAAATATCTGCATGCTGTTCCTCTTCTTTCTACTTACTGGTGTCCATTTTGGGACAAATTTGGGGGGTTTTGGAGTTTTCTGTTTTTCTCTTCAGATTTTACTGCCATTTACATTTTTCAAGAAGAAAAGAAGGAACAGAGAGGGAGTGGGAGCTGACAAGGGAGAGGGAGCAGACAGCGAGTGGGGCACATACTGTTTCTTCAGAGTATTCACTTTCGATTTGGGTAAATGGTGAAAACATTAGTCCTTTTATGTGTGCTTTCAAGGTATATTTCTAAAGGGAAAACAAGAAGTATGGCAAAGAGTTAAGAAGGAGAAACAACTCTTCAGAATTTCTGAACCAGCCTTTTCTGATCACTGAGGTATGAAGTGCTGGGAGGGCACTGTCAGAGCTCTCACAGGTAGAATTGTACACACTGCTTGCTTAGAGCAAATTCAGAGTATTCCCTGTGTCTGTCAGCTGAGTTCTGGGTGTGCAGTATTTACTGCCCCATCAAGATTTTGCTCACCTGGGGGACCACAGAAGAATCCATCTGCTCCATAGATGGTTTCCACCATTCTCCGTGTCCTCGCTGCTTGTTCTCCCTGAGCAGCCTTCTGTCCTCTGCCAATGCCAAGGTCATCATAGCTAGCAAGAGGGCAGATTATTGTTAATAGTACCGTTACCTATTATTGTTAACAAGAGAGTGTCTGGCTGGGAGTTACATTCACTGACAAGGCTCTGGTGCCACACACAGCAATAGGCAGCCCAAATCCGTTTCAGGCACACAGACTTCAAACTCTCCAATGCCTCAGTTACTCTTAAGTGTAGGGTGTGTATGTTGGAATTTGCATAGATATTTTTGAATATTCAATATGTGACTTTACAACCAACATGTTCCGCAAACCCCCCAAACCAAGCTCAAATACCTTTTCTTCTTGGCATAGGGAGAAAGGGAAAGGGTCTTCTTGTAGCCTGTATGGCTCTCAATATTCCTCCACACAATGAGCTTCCTGCCAATGTCAGTGTCCCGTGGCTCGAAACCCTGCACCAAGGAAAAGGGCTTTGTCACAGCTCCACTTCTGCTCAGCTGTCCTTAGACCTTCTCTGACACATGGAAACTCTATGAGACTATTACTGCATCTTGGCAAGATACACAAATTGAACTTTTCCCTGGAAATACTGCATCCCAGAGATGAGAGAAAAAATATGTCTCCTTCCCTTTTCCCTTTTCCCTTTTCCCTTTTCCCTTTTCCCTTTTCCCTTTTCCCTTTTCCCTTTCCCCTTTCCCTTTCCCATCAACAATGGCTACAGTTATCTCTCCCTGATCTCATAAGAATCTCTCCGCCTTTTCAAGTGTAATAGTCCCTTACAGAAATGGGACTAGTTTTCCTTTTTGCAGACAAACTCTAGTGTATTCTTATTTTTTGAAGATCCCTCCATTAACAAGAGGCAGGGATGACTTTAGGGAATGTGGCATTCTGCATGGAAAACATTACACGTGCGTAGTGCTCAGAACAGGGCATGCTCTTCACATCATGCAGGAGCCTCATGCACAGACTGCAGGAGCCAAAGCGAGCTCTTCTATCCAGTCTCTGCTGTGCCTAGCTACTCCCTGTGGGCAGTCACAACCTTCCAGCCCTGCAAGGGGAGCAAAGGGAGCAATCCCAGTTTGTGCTCGCAGTGTCTCCACACTGGAGTGAAGGCACTGGTGGGAGTGCACAGCACGGCTGAGGGATGGGCTGGTGGCTGCCACTGGCATGAGCTGTGTTCTCCCTGTGTGTCAGGGGCAGCTGTGCAGGACTGGCACATTCTGCTTATCTTGGAGGGATGATATCACCGGTTGGCCGTGGATTTTCCTTACGTTCCGATTGAACTGTAGGTTCTTACCATTAGGGGTTCTGAAAAGTCAGGCAGATTCCCAACCAGCAGCCCAGCCACGGTGCAGATCACAGCCGCCACGGAGCACAGCAGCAGCACAGCCAGCGGCCACTCTGCGATCAGCTGGGAGTAACTGCAGGCAACAGGAGAAAAATGCAGCTGGTAAGGTGCTTCTGCTGTGAGCACAAACCTGCTGTTGAGCCAATGAGGTGTGAGTAACAGGAAGGAAAAAATCAGGGTCTCTGCTTTGAGCAGTTATTTATTGTGAAGCTTGGAGGCTCTAGTGCAGCTATTAATGAACATATTACACCTCTAACTGGATGTTTGCAGGCAGCTCTAATTAACTCGGGTAATTACATTTTCCCTGCCTGCATTTTCCAGCTTTTTCAATCAGAAATAATAAAAACCAGACTCTTGTGTCCTCGGGCAAAATGAAGCTTTAAACATTTAAGTTCAAAGATTGCCTTTAGAAAGAGCCTGTTCATTTCCCTCGCATTGAGCAATGTCAGCTGGTGGCTGCAACAGTTTGGGCTGCAGATTTCCAGACTGTGGACCCTGAGAAATCTCCAGGTTATTCTGAAGAGTCCCTGAAGTTAACTGACCCAAGCAAGCCCATTGTCACTGGTCTAAATTCGTGTATTTAAACACTGCTCTAAATTCATACGTATTCACTAGAATACATATAATTTTAATGACATTTCACAAAATTTTGATGACATTTCTATACCATTAAAATCCTTCCAGGGAAGCAGCTTGCTCTGGCCAAAGTATTATTTGCCAGTTACTTTTGTTCCTAAAGAGCTGGTGAAAAATTTTCTATCCGAGTTCTGTTTTTCCTTTGGGACAAACTGTCTCCCATATAGGATGATCTATGAAAGTTACTCTCCCACATTTTTACCAGTGCAGGTTTTACTGTGTCAAGATTTTTGTATTCCTCAGAAACATCAGTTGAGATATAAGATAGCAGAATGGGTTCCTGCTCTGGTTTGGCTGGTTCTAGGTAGTTCTTTTGTGTTCTGATGTATTTCTGAAATATAAGAAATTCTTTGTTTAAAAATAGTTGACAAGTATTTTGAAGGGAAGTGAAATATTTATGAACTTTATTTGAGATGGAATGTTTCTGTGTGCCTGCTCTTTTGCCCCTTTTTTGCCTGGGACTGCACTGCAGCTATTTCATCATTAGAAACCATCACAAGCACTTCAAACACATGACTTTTGATTTTTTTTTTTTGGCTTTTTTTTTTCAATTTACTACTGCCTTATCAAGTTTGTTTTCATAGTTGAAGTCTTTACTATGAAAATGAACAAAACTGCTCTTAACTCATTAGAGTACCTAATTTCTGGAGGCTGTTTTGGGTATTTCCATGTCCAATTACCAGAAAAAAAAAGAACAAAAAAAATAATCTGCAGTTTCTTATGATGGAAGGTGCTTACCCAAACCATCCAGAAGCAATAGTTTACAAAAGTCAACTTTTAAATAGAAGTAGAAAGCAATCAAATTGTTTTAATTTTGATAAATGTATTTAAAATTTTCTGTCTTTTGAAAAGATGAGTTTATTTCATGGATGGGCCCTTTGTCTTATTGCTCCTCTGATAGGACAAGCTGGATTAATGTTACATATATATATATATACACACACACACACACAAACATAGAATTATTATATATAAATAAAGCTACTGTATGGGTTAGGGTCAGGCACCTGCCCAAGAACAGCTACTGAGCCAGTGTTGCTATTCATTAATGCAGGTTAAATTTGATCTCACAAGCAAATGGAGATTTTTCCAAAGAGTGGAAAGCCCCAGGAGCGCTGACCTTGCCTCTGGAGCTGGGCCTGCTGGGATGTCACCAGCAGTAATGCTCTGCTTCTCCTAATACCAGGACAGGAGAGCACTGATCACAGGGTACAAGGACAGGAAGCTTTTGCTGTTAAACATACCTTTTTGGCATCTTGAAAGCTTTGTCATGTCTGCAGACAAAGGAAAAAAGATGTGTTCAGTTATTATTTTCCTGGGAAGCCCAGTGCTGGGCTGATCCCTGAGCAGGTTAAACCTTGCAGGGCTGTAAGCACCACGGTGAGCCAGTGCTGACACAGTTCTGGCACTGTGTGAATTACTTTAATTATTATCAGAGCCTTTTCCTCTCCCATTTTAACGAAACAGGATGGGAAGCCATGTAGTCACTCCTCATTTTGCCCCTCTCAGAAACCCCACAGAGAGTACTGGACATTAGCAATGCAGTCCTATAGAAATCCCACTGCAGATCTCATCCATTAAAATCTATCCGGTTTAAGTGCTTTTCCTGCACTTTCTAAAATGTTTCTTGACAAAAGCAAACCTCTTTATTAAATCTCATGAGTTTGGCTAGCAACAACTGTAGATAGTTTTTATTTCTTGTGTAGCTCAGTGAGGATTTTCCCAAAGAGGTGAGTCTTATTTGTTTCCTGGGCCCCTCCAAAGACAGAGTCTTTCAGGCTATAGGAGCAAAGTGCTAGTGGAGCTGCTAAAAGTATTTTATCAGGATTTTCTTCACAGAGGAGCATTTGTCACTCCTACTTGAAGGGCTCTGAGGGGGGGAAATAATGAAGCCTTCGCCAGGGGATCCAAAGTTTGTTAATGAACCCCTGAGGATGAGCCTTCCACTAGTGTCCTGAAAGAAAAGCTGCATCTTGGTGGGTCAGATATCTGCAGGACCTTTTGTTCTGCTCTCTCTGCACTGAAACGTCCCCTTGAAACATGCCCCAGTCTGGCACAGCCCTGGCTTGGATCAACTTCCAGAGAACTGCTCCCACCTCCTTCTGCAGCTGTGCCAAGCTCCACTCAAGCAGTGCTCCCTCCTCCTCTCACCCTCCTACACTCCTGCTTAAACTGGGAGAAGGTCCTGCTGCACTCCAATATCTGTGTTGGGCAGATGGCCCCCCCTCCATGCAGCAGCCAACTGGTAACCTTGAGGCAGCTCATCCTTCCTAGCCTTGTTATTAGTGGGAGAAATGGAAAAGCAATGGAGGAGAGTTCCCCATGGCGGAGTCTCTCTTGGTGGCTCAGGTAATAAATGATTCTGTGTTTTGCTGTCACGCTAATGCTCTGTAGATTCAGGACAGAGAGGAGCAGAGCAAAAGCCTCCCCAGATTATCAAAGCAAGGTCTCTCTCCGGCAGTGCGCTGCCCATCCTGTACTAATTCCCTCACAATAGGTCCTCAAGCAGATTTGCTTAGATTAAAAAACCTCATTCTGGCATTATTATGTTATCCCTTTTCTGACTGCTGGTGCTGCATGCTCTGCAAGGGATTTGCAATCCAGCTGTGCTTCCTACTTAAATAACCTGTTACAGAGGATGTGGTTGGCAATTTTGTTCATAGCATATGAGTGAAAAAGGATCCAGGAAAAGGATTCAGGAAAAGGATCTAGGCTCCTTTGACTGCAGTTCCTCTACGCTGCAAACACAAGCAAATTAAATCCTCTGTAAATGGCTGGAAAATGAGACTGTAAAGGGCTTTTGTGCCTAACACTGCAGTGCTGTACACAGGAAAGGAAGGAATCCTGTGCCATCTTTTATTAGGATTCAGTGACTATGGCTGCAGCAGTGAAGGGATCGTGATCTCTTGTGCCAAGAATGGACTCTAAAAGGCACACTCAGGAGGAAGGATGGTGCTGGCTGAAAGGAGCAGAGGTTGTAGCTCAGGCTGTTATTGCCCAGGCACTCTGCACACAAATGGATTCTGTCACGGACAACAAAGAATTCATACCCTGGTTGCTGCCCAACCTGGAAAGCCAAATAATGTTCCCCCCTTTTGTGTCTCTCACTGCTCAGCTGTAGCCAGCGCTTACCCTCTGCTGCCACTCCCAGCACTGGCAGCAGCTTCTGTGGGGGCAGGAAAAGAATGAACTCTGCTCCCATCACTGAGAACTCTGCCAAGAAAAAGGACTGGCAGCTGGGTGGCTTGGAGTGCAAAGGGAGAAAATACAAAGGTAAAGGAAGATGGGCATATTCACAGCTACGTGACCTAGGAGTGACAGAGTGACCTTGGCTTTAGCCAGCCAGTCCCTTGAGAAGGAAATCCCACCTCTCCCTGGCATGGGAATGGCAGCTCTCTGTATGCCCACACAGAGCTAGAGAGCAAACTGGATCCCTCTCTGCGTTTTGGGGCAGCTGCTGCCCCGAGCTGGAGAGTAAACCCATGTTTCATGCATCCCAGCTCAGACCCTGCTCATCCCTCCCACTTCCCCCCATCAAGTATGGAAGAAGTTCTTTTGAGCCTCCCTTCACGTGCCTCTTACCTGACTGTGACAACATGATGTTGCACCGGCCGCCGCTGCCCGGGGGACCACTGCTTCCAGGGCGTTTCTGAGGCCTCGTGGTGGGAAGCTGGCATGAGATCACCACTGGAAAGGTGGGAACACAGCACGGGCCTCTCACCATGCCCAGGCAGTGAGGGCAGGCCATAGCTGCCTTGGGACTCCTCCTGGTTGCACGGGTAATATGGGTGGTGCTGCTGTGAGTCCTGGGAGCTTGATGGCACCTGGCCATTGGACTGGGTGGAGACAGGCCCAAGTGTGTGGCTGGAGGAGGGCAGGTTGTCTTCCCCCAGCCCGGGGGATGCAGGAATGGGGCAGTGATGGACTGGGCAGATTTTTTCCCAGGAAGTGCCACTGTAGCTGAGCTCAGCGTTCCCAATCTCTGGCATGGCAAGGCAGGTCTGGCAAGGTCCTGCATTTTGTTTTTCCCTATGAGAGAAATGAAAGGAAAGGTAAAACAGGGGAGAGGTTGAAAGGCTGTGCTGGGGAGAGGAGAACTGGAGATGCTCACAGACCTCCCACATAACACAAATGTCAAACCTCACCCACTGTGTCCTGTACCTGGAGTCAGCCTAAGGACTGAACTGGATTATGCTTTTTATAAAGCCATCTGTGACTCACTCAGGGATCCCAAGTGATGAAGGATCCTGTAATCATCCTTTGTGTGTGTTGCTCCAAAAGTCGAAAAATTGGGTAATAGCCCACCCAAAAATTCTCCAAGATATTTCATTGTGGAGGGGGGTCCTAACTCAGGTACCAGAGAGACTACAGAGGCCTGGGCAAACAGAAACCAAAGGAATCTGCATGTCAAGAAGCCACTCAATTATCTGCACTCCTTGGGAGGATTAATTAGTGTGATTGCTCTGCAGAAGGACTGGCACTGCTCCATGTTGGGTCAGCAGGAGAGTGACTCATCCCTGGCACTGACACAGCTGAGCAGTGAACCTGAGAGCTGTGACGTGTAACAGGGGCTTCAGCCTCCAGCCTGGCACACTCCCTAATGGCTCCCATGTCCTGCATGCTCTACTAGGCTCTTCAGGTACTTTTTAGACACACATCTCCCAAGGATGACAGCAACAGATTTTATTTGTCTTTGTAGGAAGGGGATGGATTGGGACCTCTATAGATCCTTTGAAACTTGACTGTAATAGAGCTGCTGAATTTACTGAGACAAAACATTTGCAGACTCCAGTTCCCAAGTAATGAGGTGTCTGCAGGATACACTTTCTTCTCTCCAAGGAATTAAACCCATTATTTCATTCCTAAAGTTCTTGATTTATGGAGCCTGAGAGGTTTTGCTAGCTTGGAGAAAGTCTGAATAATACTTTGAGGGACTGCTTAGTCTGTGTGACATCAAAAACCCCTTCACACTCGATAGACCGAGGTCCTTCTGACCCCAAAAATGCTTTAGGAATTGCTGTCCCAAGAAATGCAAACACCAGCAGTTTCTGGTCCTTGTTCAGAGCACGTGCCACAGTCTCTTTACAGCTGAATTATGTGTCCTGCTGCAGTGCCTGGCATCCAGGATTAAATAGGACAAACAGTTCAGGCCAGCCAGAATCACAAAGTGTCTCAAGTCATCTAAGAGTTATGAGTGTTGGAGGAAGATTGCAGTGAGATCAACTTTAGCCTGAGGCACCTGGTGTGATGTGGGGGAAAATGAAGGTAAAAGGTTGGGGAAGGGAGGTTTTTTAAATTTTGTAGAGTCCCTCTTGTTTCTTTTTCTCACAGCCATGGAAAAAGGCAGAATTTTAGTGTTTACACGTCTCTGGAATTGCACCCAAAGTTATCTGGCATGAGATTATCAAAGACAAAAGAATCTGGAGAATACTATTAGCTCAGTATTGCTTGAAAATTGCTATTTTTTCCAGAAAGCAGGACATATTGGCCTTGGCAGTCTGTGCTGTGTACTTTCCAATGTCAGTTGAGTTCATCAACACTGATAAACTATATTTCATGATTGTACAAAATGGGCTTATTTCATGGAAATCGTTACAGCAGAGTAATGTTTGTGGTAGCAGTTACACCAGTGCCGATGTGGACACTCATGGCACAGGCATCACACTCAACTTCACTTGCACATTGTACCAGTCCAAGGACCAGTTACAGAGAAATCTTGACCGATTAAGCACCTTGCAATGCTACATTTAGTTTCTAAGCCTAAAAAAAGCTGCAGCAGTTATAGACACACATAGCACTGACTTCAGAAGCCATAATTGATGTGCAAATGCAAAGTAGCTGGAAGTAAGTCAGTGTTTGTGCTGAAGCAGGTGCCAGAAAACAGCAGACAGGCGTGTGCACACCTCAGTGAGATAACGCTGAGATAAAGTTGTCCCCAGCAGTTCCAGTGCTCATTTGCCTCTGAGCTTCAAGGCAATGTACTGGTAAGACGTGAGCTGGTTCAATGCAGCAAGAGGGAGAGCAGCTGGCAAAGCAGAAGCTCCTGAACTGTGACAATGATATTCCAGTCACCCACAGAACTTGTCAAATAACATCAACAATAGGCTTGAAGTCCTTGCTGTCCTGTCCCAGGTGGATTAGTGACAGGATTACCTGGCCCTTCAAGCGTGTGATTTGTGTTAGAGCTCTGTGTAAAGGTAGTTCACAACAGGAGACTCCACACTTGTCATAAATGAGATTACAAATGCAGTGCCAGCAAAGCTGCTCAGGAGATGGAATCTGAACTCTTGTCTGGAGTTCTTACAGCCTCATCAGAGTTGTCCCTGCACGGGGAGGGATTCAGGCACAGCACAGGGCAGGAGCGCTGCAGACAGACCAAGGAAAGATTAGGGTCTGTGGCAGTCAACAAATAAAATTACATCTTTACTTAGTCGTTGCACTTCTCTACTAATTATAGAGGCAACCTGATGGGAAGATGCTAAATCACCACATCCTCTACAGTGCTGGTGAGCTGCAGGGGCAGAGGTTGTTTGGGACAGCTGACCTGGAGGGTCCCTCAAGCCACGCTCTCAAGCCTTAAGTATAAATCATCTCGCTCTTCCCAAGTGTCCAGTGACTTGTTTGTGGTTTGTAGCTTTGTACTGCAGGGAATTTTCATCAGCTGAGGGCATGGTAGTGTTATGCTTTGACAAGGTCTAGACCTTTTCTCACTCCCTTTTTGTTGCTTCTAAGTTGCTTTTTTTCCTCGACTTTGATCCTGCTGTTTTCCCTGATTTTTGCGCACTTTAAATAGGTGATGCTCCTATCAGTGCATAATAATTTATAAAGACACTGCTGCACTGACATCTTGTGTTTTGGTGTTCCTACACCTGTACTATATTTCTGATCTTTTTTTTCAAAGGAAAAGCAAACTTCTTATCTCTTTAAACTGCTGGATCTGCACAGTAATCTGGGACCAGAGGCTTTTCATGACTTAATTAGCCTGTCTGCCTCATCTGAGGGTGAATATGTGACACTGGACAGAACAAAAGGGCTTTTACAAAATACATTTTGAACTTGGTCAGGAAGAGGCAGGAGACCATGCAATGAAAAATTCTTCCTCCACAAACCCTTTGGCTACAAAACCTTCTGGTGGGGAAAGCAGATGCCAAACTCTTGGATATCGCAGATTGCCTCCGGGTTTTCTGCACATACGTTGAAAGAGTGGAGTCTAATATTTCACACAAAATCACACTCTCCTTGTTTACCATCTTTGCTGTGAAATGCTGTCAAGTTCTGCTCTTCCTCCGCGTGTCGTCTCCTAACTCAGTCCCTGGCCTGCTCAGTGACTTCAGATTCTGGAATAACTTTGGCAGGTTTGGATCATTCACTCGTGACTTCTCTTCATTATCTCCTTTTCAGACTAAACAATTACAGCTCTGTCAATCACCCTCCGGGTATGAGTTCCCTTATGCTCAACCATCTCCAACTCCATGATGATGTGACCTTGGTTATCCACAATCTCCAGGGAAACCTGGAGCTTGCAAATAATGATTGGTTCAAAAAATCACTGCTGGCAGCTTAGAAGAGTTCAAGTCTCCACTTGCTGCTCTCCCAATTAGCTGCAGTGCTGGTGATCTTAACCTTTGGTCTGCTGAGGTCTGCACCCGACACATAGGCTGGTCCTTCTTTGCCTGAAACCATGTCACTATTACTTTTCTGGGCCCTCAGGACCCTGAACTATGCTATAAAAATGTTTCTGGGGATTTCTGATGTCTGTTTGCTGTCAGGCATGAGGAGAAGAGGGCAGAACACCACACTGGACTCTGTTTGCCATGCTGACACTGACAAAGACTTTTATTTTTAACATTCATTCCCACTCTGGCCTGTGTCAGGTATTTGATATCTTTGGGATTAAGTGGGCAGAAATTATGTCTTGGCTGCAGAAAAGCTACAGAGGCAGCTGGCAGCCTCCATTTTCTTCTCCAGCCTCAGCTGGATGCAACCAGAGAGATGCTGGGAAAGGAGAAAATAAAAGGGATGTAAGGGAAGGGATGGACTAGGGTTAACTGCTCCTGTTACCCACAGCAGTGAGCTGTGTTGCTCTCACTGTTTGCTTCCCTGTCTCTTGCCCTGAAATGTCTAGACAGAACAATAATCCAATTTATGGACCTGCCAGAGTCACTCTGAGTGCAGCAGTGCTTCTCTGATACGCGTACCAGGGCACAAACAGGGTACTCATACTGATGAGCATCAGGGCATCTACCTTGTGTGGGGGAACCAGCAAAAGGACTGGAGCTTCTTCCCACAAGGAAACAGGAAAGAGAGGGTTAGGATTTCTAAGGAGACAGCTTTCTGCCATTCCGGGTCTGCAGGGATGTGGAGCAGTGGTGGGATACAGGGTCTGTGGCAGGAGCCAAGGGCTGTATGCTGTGAATCCACCCCCTTGGCACGGAGTATCTCCCTCTTCCAGAGACCAGCATCCTTCTGCCCCACAGAGGATGGCTGCAGGACCTGGCTTCAGGCTTTACCTGCTCATTTGGCCCCAGCAGGGTGGTTTACGAGAAACATGCCATGTTGGCTGCCTGCTCCCAGCACATTCCCCTTGCGATGGTTTCGTTCTGCAGTACACAGAGCCGAGCTGGGATGGAGGAAGCTTTGCAGGCAGGGAAATAGTAGCATACGGTCGCCTTCCTTTTCCTAAGCCACTACAGTTTTTGGCACTGCCTGGTCTTGCTGTCCCCCACAAGCCACACAGCAGGAGAGCACATGTGGTTCTGAGAGGGAAATGGGCCAAAAATATTCAGCCTTTTGCAGGAATGGTTCCTTTCTTGCTGTGCCTAATTCCACCCTTGTCCCCAAGCCCATTTCTATAAGCACTGCTTTTTTTTTAATAGATCATCTCCCCCTTTGCATACTAAAGAGAGGATCAAGAAAGAAGCACTTTGCATATGAAAGATGGGAAACACCTACTGAGTGAATGGAGCTGTCTGATGCCTGACTCAAACTACAACTTCTCCTGTTGACAGAGGAATCTTAGGGGGGAATAAAAACAAAGAGAAAAATGGCAGAAGTCTGTACCTTGCCTACAACCAGAGCCCTGTTTCATCAAGAACCTTTGCTCAATTAGACATTAAGTGCCACAAAATTTCATTCATTAAAAAAAGAAGCTAGTTTATTTTATTTCCCCTTTTTTTTCCT
>VYZQ01055428.1:0-17163 GCA_013400655.1 Mystacornis crossleyi
TCTTTGCTCCTGTTTTTGCTTTCCCTGGAAAAGTGACACGCATTTTGGCTCGGAGCATGTGCTGCTTTTATGTTTTCCTCTTCATGGCTTCGAAAATGAGGATCACCTCTTCAAGAAGCTCATGGGCAGCCTCTCACTCCCTGCTACTGCAGCATCCCCACCTTGGGTTAATGAAGATGCCCTCACTTAACTATGCATAACTGGATTCATTTCTGCCTTCTTTCTTTTTTCTTTTTTGGCCTCTCCCTGGGGTTATCACGTAATTTATCAAGAAGAGATGAAGAATTTTGTTTGACAGAGCTGCAGCCCATCTGGAAGGTTTCAGGAGATGTAATGTGGCCGAAAGCGATGATTTCATCCCGCGCCGTGACAGCCAGCAAGAAGCAGCAAACAACAAAAAACCCCTCGCTGTGAATTATATAGGTGCAGAACTTGCACTGCGAAAGCTGGATTAGTTAAAAGCTTCCTAGATAATACTTAGTCACAGGAAGAATAAACTCGGGTTATTTCCTTCCCTTTCTCATGCAGCAAGACACAGATTAAAAAGACAGACAGAGGGAAGTCAGGCACTTTGAGGGTTTGCCAGTGTTTTGATTAGTGACCAAAGTCAGTGAACTGCACTTTGTCTTGTCTTTTATGTAAGAATAAGGATGAGTCATGCAAGACTAAAATAAACACCTTCTTAGAGGCAGCCTTGCTAATAATAGCTGCTACATCTTCAGTCTTCCCCACTTGGAACTACTCTGTAACTAAAGCAGTAGTATGGGCCCGAGCACGCCCAGGGATGGATTCTGCCTCTGCTGCCGGCACCTTCCTGATCCGATGGTATCAAACCAGGTGATTCCCAGCAGGCGCTCGCTCCGGGTTTGAGTGGCACCGTTTGGCAGCACGGAGGGCTGTGGGGGTGGCTGCTGGAAGGTTCTGCCGTGTCTGATGGAGCCAGTGCCAGGACGGACTCGAGGCCGGCCGTGGCCAAGCCCATCAGCAACGGTGGGAGCATCTGGAGGGAGAAAATGAGAGAGAAACAGCTCGGCAGGCCCCCAGGTCAGGGAAGCAGGAGAGGCAGGAGGTCCTGGAGGCAGCTGTGCCCCTGCAGCCCACGGAGGTCCCCAGGGAAGCAGAGATCCTCCTGCAGCCCAGGGAGGAGCCCACGCTGGAGCAGGGGGATGCCCAAGGGAGGCTGTGACCCCACAGGGAGCCTGTGCTGGAGCAGGGTCCTGTGATCCCGCAGCAAACCCACACCGGAGCAGCCTCTTCCTGAAGGGCTGACCCTGTGGAAGGGACACACGCAGGGGCAGTTTGGGAAGAACTGCAGCCCATGGGAAGGACTGAGGCTGGAGAACTCGTGGAGGACTCTCTTCCCCTCTCCGGAGCAGAGGAAGTGTGTGAGGAGTCCGGCCACTGAGGAGGAAGGAGCACCAATGACCACATGTGATGGACTGACCACAGCCCCCAGTCCCCATCCCAGTGCACCATTGTGGGGGAAAATCAGGAGGGGAGCTGAGCCTGGCAAGAAGGGAGGGGTTGAGGGGAAGGTGCTTTAAGATCTGTTTTATATTTCTCGTTACCCTGACTTGAGCTGTTATAAATTAAATTAGTTTTTCTCCAAATCACGTCTGTTTTGCCAGTGACAGTAGCTGCCGAGTGATCTCTCCCTGCCTTTATCTCAGTCCAGGAGCCTTTAGGGCTATTTTCTCTCCCTGAAACATTGGTACATCCATGAACCCTGCACGGCACTGATACCGAAAGGAAGCTCGATTTCTGACTAGAAAACAGGAATGCTTCCTATTCCTAAAGCATAAACCATGTCTGTGAACTGTTCTGTACAAAGAGAAAATATTTGCAACATATGCATCCCATAATAAACAGATGAATTATATTTTGACACTTGGAGGAAACTACTAAACCATTACATGTCTTCCAGGTGTCATTGGGTAGGAAGGAGTGTAACCATCTCCAGTATTTTTACACAGAAAATTCAAATATTAGGTATTTGTCAAGTGCAGAACACCACCCAGGGAGCACCAGCCGTGGAAAAAACCCTTCCACAGCACGGCAAAACTCAATAAACCCAAGGAAAGGAAAACTTCCCTGAATTACAACTGGACCATGAGGAACTCTTCCCGCTTATCCCAACAGACAGGCTCTTCCTGCTTGAGTGTGCCTCAGACAACTGTGCTGGATTTATGTTTCTCTGGAATTAAACAGTTTTCAGGTGCTGTCAAGCCCTCCAACCTCTCCATAACAACAATCACCTCCCGTTCCTTCATCTGCACAATTAAAACAGCAGCTAGACAAAGAGCTTGATATATTGGTGGTTATCCTTCAGACACAGTGGACAAGAATCCATCACTTTTTCTGGATTGGATCAGCCCTCTGTATAGGGAAGACTTATCTCAGTTAGAACCCACCTCTGCAGCAGAGCTGTTTTATTTCAAGATGGCCAGAATGATAATTTTTTTTAAACACATTTTATAATTGTTCAAGGGGGGAGAGCAATTTTTAGAAAAACAGGAGAATGCCCTGCAGGTTCAGCACAACGAATCTTTCATTGACAAGCCTCAAACTGTCAGGTCACTGAATATTATCCTTCAAAACTGACAACTGAGACTGGCTCCTGTTAGAAAAACACTGTCAGTGGCTTCTCCGAGACTTAAAAGCCCCATTTAGCTTCTCGTTTCCTCTGTGAAGTTCTTTTCATTATGTAGCCAAACTTGGAAAGGCCAAACAACAACAGATTCTTCCGTGGCTCTCACAGTCCTGTCGCATTAGGAACATATGTCATTTGTGTTTTATCAGACACCAAAGGAACTTAATCTTGTTTCTCGGGCACTTCTGAATCATTTCTGGCAAAGAGAGGCATTGAGATTAGAAAGTGAGTAGTTCTGGCAGCAGGAGCAGTTTCTTTGTAGCCTTTAAACCATGCTCACCCTCCCTCCATACATAGAAAGTATTCCAAGTTTTCAGATATTTATATAAAACTTTATTCTCCTGAGTTAATGAACTAAGTCAGTGCAGCTAATTAATAGGTTACCAGAAACTTTTCCACGATATACGCCTGGATCAAATGGCAATACTCCAGGAGACCACTACCAGGTCTGCTGGCAGGGAGGGCTGCAGGTCTGCTGGCAGGAGGGCACGGGCATGGCAGAAAGGAGCGGGGATTGTCTTCCCGGCCCTGCCTTCCCAAATGTCTCTCCCAGCACACCATATGTTTCACACACAGTATCCCAGATGGATGCTTAAAGGGTTCATTAATTCCTCAAACCCAGATTTCTGAGGGCCTGGACAGCTCAGACCTTTATAAAATAGGGAGGGAGAAGTTAAGAGGCAAAACCAAAACTGGGGGAAAGAGAGTTAATTTAAGGTGTGTGCAGGGCTGGTGGTGAGCATTTGGAGTCAGCAGCAGCTCCGAATTCCTTCCTTTGGATCCAGCACTCCAGGACTGTCTCATTCCACTGAAATAATTATCCGTACACAAATGACATTTCAAATGCAGCAGCTTCACTTTCGTGACACCAGGCACAACTGTGGAGGCTTGGTTCTGCTCAGAGCTGCAGACTGCATTAGTCAGAACATGAGCTCCAGTGATCCTTAACCCTCAAAGGAGCAAACACACGGCCCACAAGCATTTTTGGAGGGAAAAATTTTGTTACACCCCAAGAGCCAGAACAATTCATCAGGCCCTCTCCAGCTTCCTCTCTTTGCTTTATTCTTTTGGGGTAGCACTGTCTGCTTCGCCATCCTGGACACTTTCATACTGCCACGACACAAGGTTGTGATGAAGAAGATTCATTCAGTCCCTCCCTGGGTGTGGGGTCAGATTAACGCTGCATGGAACATCTAAGGAGAGATGAATGGGATCCTGGAAACACTTCCTTCAGGAACTGTGCTCAAATCCTACTGCAGATGAAGGTGGAGATTGAGAAGATCACGAGGCACGTTGTCCAACAGAGGAGACAAGCAAGAGCTGGAAAGTCTGGGAGGAATAAGCCTTCAGGCCAAGAGCTTGCCCTGATGTACAGCCCCACGTGGAGCACAGAAGGACCTCTGGTCTTCCTCATGTAAATGAACTGAAAGCTCCACTTCAGGAAAAAAACTCACACATTTTTTGGAATATAAGTAAAAATTTCATTGGTAGATGGTAGAAAAAGAGAGCAAAATTTGTAATGCAGATTTCTGCCTCCTATTGTCATCTAAAATTTTGCTGGTGCTATTTGACCTCTTTTCCAGCTCTTCTCTGGAAGAACAGATGGAAGTCAAGTGAAAAACATGGAAAGGAACAGCAAAGTCTTATACCCCTCTGAGAACAACAAACAAGTGGCAGAAATTGAAATATTTTCTTTCCTTAGTAATGATTTTTTAGATCTTTCCTCAGTTATACCCTTCTCTCCACAGTCCCTGTAACTGATAAACCAAAGAAGGCAACTTCAATTAAAACATTTCCTAAATTTCCTTAACATTTTTTTGTCTTATCACTGACCCAGTGATAAAAGGCTCTGACATTTCACACTGGCCTTTGAGGAAGGCACAGATGAGCTATAATCCATTTTTAACATCTAGCTCTGCAGCATCTGGACGATTATTATCCATATTAGAAGCCTTGGGAGCCAAAGAACTAACAGAATGTATATAATCCATGAAAAAATAATAATAAATACCTATCCTCTGAAGTACTTGTTTGGAATTTTGTGAAGTCTGTGGCTCTGAAAGATGAAGAACATGTGAGGGATCATCCATTCCAGAAGAGCATCTCAAGATGCCAGGACAAGGGGGAATGGTTTTAGCTGACATTGGGTGGGTTTAGATGGGATATTGGGAAGAAATCCTTCCCTGTGAGGGTGGGGAGGCCCTGGCAAAGGTTGCCCAGAGAAGCTGTGGCTGCCCCTGGATCCCTGGGAGTGTCCAAGGCCAGGCTGGACCTCTCCGATGTGTGCCTGTGGTGGATCCAGAAGGATTTATCAGCCTTTTCCTGCTTGTCCTGCTTATCCTGCATCACATGGAATCATCTGATCAAAACCTTCAGCTATTTCCGACCTGATTTTAATTGGTGATCCTGTCTGCCCTAATAAAGTGAACGATGGTGCTCCTTTCATCCGAAGCGGCGAGAGAACTTCATGAATAACTCGGCCGTAATGTCATCCCCATATTCCCTCTGCCTACGTCACTTTTAGACCCTTGTGAGCTAACTTTTCTTTTAAATCTGGTTCCCACTTTTGAAAAAAAAAAAAACAAAAACCCTAAGCCCTAGGAATTTTCTGCAAAGCACTGAAAATTCTTTAAAGTTATTTCTTTTTTCAATTCCCCAGACTCTGAAGCGGAAGAGGCTAGAGGGGATATCAAAATTATTACTGATGTTGAATTTCAAGAATCTGTGTATTTTTTGAAAATCCAGCCCTTAAGATAAACAGATAAGATATAAGATATATAAGAGATATATCCAGATGTACTTCATCTGTAAACTGTGGGCATGAAACCCAAGTTATTTCCCAGTACACAGAAAGGATCAGAAGGGGAAAAGTGCAGCAACCTCTACCTATGGGAGCAATGAAAAGTTTTGAGGGACAAAGCACATTAAAAAATTGAAGTCTGTCAATCCAGTGGTGTCCTTTGCAGGAAAAACTCGATAGAAATACAGATTTTCTAGAAGTGTCAGAGATCTGATTTTGACTGCTCTCACATTAGGAGGAAATACGAATAAGGAAACACCGTTCAAGTGTGTCAAAGCAAGTCTGCAGATTATAAAATAACATATATTTATTCATACCCCGTTTCTTGAATGTTATTACAGACCAGTCTTTGTTTGCCACCACAGCAAGTTTGCTCTGTTAAACCACACTTTAGTAAGAAATTAATAACAGCTACAGCAAAGCACATCACATCCACTTGGCTACATCGACTTCCACACAGGAAAGCGAAGGTGTCATTTACAACAGATTAAAAGAAGACTGAAGTCCCTGTGGTATTGACTTAGGAAATAAGGGAAATAATTTCCAGCTTTGTTTCATCTCCTTCCAGAATATGACTTAATCCTCTTTGCAGATAATTCTCCATTTACCAAGCAGGAACCTTTTGAGACCAGGATTATGCAAAATGTGCCTTGGCCCACAACAACTTTGATTTTCCGAAAGGCACGAGTGAGTCCAGGCTTTCATGGAAAACCAGAAAATGTCCAGCTGAGAGCTTTTTTGATGGGAAGAACCCTGGCAATTACAGGCACGTGGATTTGCCTATAACTGTTTTCAAATATCGGACACCTGATTCAGTTCAGTATTCGAACCAGGCATTGATTACTGGTTTTATGTACATCACAAAAGGAGCAAGGTCCGAAAAAACATCAGGAGAATATTTTTAGGGACAAATTCATTCAGGGAATCAAGTCAGAGAAAGAATTTATTCCATAGTTTCTTGCAGTATACTCAGTGAATAATTTATTAGCTTGTTTGAAATTATTAATACCTTGAAAATTAAAATTTTAATGAAATGATAATCTAAAGGGTTTTGTTGGGGTTTTATTTCAGATAATGGGTTCTTAAAAATAGAAGCAACCACAGAATCTAGTCTAGCTACATTTACTTGGCCTACAGTGACACAGTAATACTGCTTTTACTAAACTCTGCTAGGGAAGGAATAAAAAATTGGAACTTTCCCATGTTAATAAATAAAGTCAGAGATATTCTGCTGAATAAATTGACAGAAATGCAAATAACAGCAGGATTTGCACGAAGGGAGCCCTCCTGTGCAAGCACCGAAATGCGAATTTTAAGCTTACTGCATACACAGTAATTTCAGCATACAGACCTGGACTGTAATTATTTTTTGAGTAAGAAAACTCACATTGTTATCAATATGTTAGGCAGGCATTAGAACCTGACCATTCTCTTGTGAGCTGAAGTTTGTTAATCCTCTTTCTTTAACTAATGTAAAATTAATGAATAACGGAAAGAAAGAGTCAATAAGAGCTAAAAATAATCTTAGAGTGAAAACTTTGTCAGGCAATGACTTATTTATCTTCATGCTGATGCAGGTGTGTGGAAAAACACTGAAAAAAGCAGCATTTTTGTGGGTCAGTAGCCAAACCAACATGGCCATTTTGTGGCCACTCCAATAGCCCTGGGTTCACTTTCAGCATGAAATTTTGCAGTCAGCAGAGCAAAGAATCCAGCTGGAGCATTCCCATTAAGCATTTTAATTCAGAAACAGAGAATAAGCTTGGCTTGCTCACCACTTCTGTGATATCTGTGTACCTGAAAAACCCCAAACTTCACCAAATTTTATACGATGTAAATCCATGGAATTCCTGTGTCTGCGTCACAGAATCACGGAATGGCTTGGGTTGGAAGGGACCTTAAAGCTCAAGTGGTTCCCTCCTGTATTTATAATATATATTAGCATTCCGAGAGGATGGTGGCAATAATCATTAATTTTTCTTTTTTTCTGTTAGCAGTCAGGAAAAAGTTAAAACCAGTACTGAAAACAAATGCTAACTGCATGACTGAAGCCTTAAGCAACCAGTTATTAGCTACTGCTATCAGCAAAATAATCCCCTGCAGAATCCCGTTAATTAGAGCAAACAGACCAAGCAGCAAAACCACGGAAAAATGGGAATGCTCATCTTTGTTACCACACGCCGCAGTTTCCTTCAGTACTGGTCGGGATCTGGGTCAGACACTGCAACTCCTCACCATTTGGCAATTTCCAGGGAAAATCTGGAAAATCCAGCGGCTGATTCCCCAAACCGCAATGATTCCCCACTGTCTACTGGGAAACCACAGCCCGGGACCACAAAGTTAAACATATCCAAGCTTCCTTTCACATGCATCAATAGCCAATGGCATAAACCTCTGTCACCCCGTGCGTGGGTTTGAAATCACCCCTGACGTGAGCCAGAATGTTTCTTTGATAACACAGACCTTAAAAAACTGCCATTATCCAAGAAGTGTTACAAGAAGACTTGGAGAATCATGGAATCATTTGGGTTGGAAAAGACCTCAAGGTCACTGAGTCCAAACATTAGCATAGCACAAATATTCTCTCTGTTTTCCTCAAAACGTGGAGCTCAGTCCTTTAGGTGTGTTGGCTTCTCCAGAAGAGCCTCCTCAGGCCATTTTTCAGTGCACTGGCAAGGAGAAAACAATTTTCCACCCAAAACCTACTTCTGAACTAAGAGAAGTCCAAGGAAGGAGCCCCACCTGACACTGGCAACACACAAATGCCGAAAGCGGCAGATCTGAGAGAGAAAACAGAGGTCACTCAGCACAAGGGAAAGGGCAGCGTAAGAGACAGAACGCAAAAACACAGATGGTCACGGGCGCAGAATACTCAAAGAACCGACAAACGCTGAAGGTTGCCTGGAGAACAAAGCAGAAATGCATAGGAAGGACAGCTCTAAAGTGACCCAAGGAATTCAGCTGTGCTCAGCAGGCCCCGAAGAGCAGAGCTGGGCTGTGCCGCTGCCCGAGGGCCAGCAGCGATCCGGCCACAGGAATTTATCACTGAGATGGAAGACAAAGGGACAGATAACCTCTGAAAATAATGCAAAGCAAGAGCTGTTCATTCTGGATACGAGTCATCGGCTGGAAAATAGGAAAGTCAAGATAAAGGAGAAAAGATTTCTGAATATTCGGAGGTGAAAAACAAAGGTGTTGGTCGGACGTGAAAGAAAGAACAGAGTTATCAGGACAAAAATATTGATGGCACACAGAATTACTTGAAGAAAAAGACAAAAGACACATTCAGTTTGCAGTGGGAAGCTGATTGCATCTTCCCAAGTGAGAATTCAATCCAAATGACAAAGGCAAAATTGAATATTATTCTGTAACTGCAGAATGTGAATTTTTTAGAGATGGTAAGAAAGCAAAGAGTAAACGCAAGCAGAGAACAAGGCTGTAAAAAAGAGACACTGAAATGTAAAAAAGAGACACTGAAATGGAGGGGATTCAAGCAGCAATGACATTTTTCATTATTGACATCGATTTCTTTTTTCCCCCTGAATATTATTAAATTAATACTGTTGGTCACAAGACATTGATCTTTAGAACCAAAGCAAAAATAACTTGAAGTCCATGTGAAGCAGAGGGACACACAGCACTGGTTTCTTGAACCCTGGTGTAATGAACACACTTCAAACTGCATTCATTTATTAAATGGAATAAATTAGATTTTTGCCAAGATTAAGGTCAAGGTAAAATACTGGTGAGCTGCAAAGCAGTGATTTAGTGATATCTTGGCAGGAACTCAGCACTAACTTATAAAATCCACAGCTACAGAAAAGCATCTGGGACATAGAACAGTGTGCCATAAATTTCTGTTGGCATCACTACAGGTAAATTTGGGAAATGGGTTATAACAGCCTATGCTATCAATCCCTCCATCACCCATGGACAGCTTTTCCCTTAGCTGATTTAAACAGTGATTTAAACATTGCCTGCTCTCTAGAAAGGCAAATCCAGACAGAATGACCAAAGCCCTTTCAGTTTTTGAGATGGGCAATCTATTTTAAGGACTGTGACTTTCTCTCCTAAATTTAATGATTCCTCTATTCATCATCTTAGCGGGATAGTTCTAGGAGAGCCTATACTTAAAATTTGCTTATATATAAATCCACAGGATCTAAAGGGGAGTTTCTCCTTTGAGGTCAGCTCTCCCAAGTGTCTAAATTTAATATTCCATGCAAAGTGCTACAGATCACTGTATTTTTCCTTTCCCACAGCTGCTGCATATAACATTATTTTATCTGATCCCTAGAGCCTGGTAGATTCACTTAAACAGAGATCAGTCTAATTCCAAAAGGCCTGATGCACAAAACCAGTTTCCAGCAGTAAATACGGATATATTTACTTTAGATACATGGAGTTTTCATCATGTATATACCTATGAAGACTTCAATACATCTTAATTTTAGTTGGAAGAAAACATAAGATAATGTAAGTACATTTTTTAGGGAGTTCTCTTGCCCACTGGAGCTGGAAAGCACCATGGCAATAAGATAAAATACTTGGGGTCCTATTTTCCTTCCCAAATTCCCTCTATACTACAAGCAATTGATATTCCTGTTGCTTGGCACCATGGTATCTGTAAAACAGAATTCAGAGTATTTCATTCCATGTTGACATGACTGTGTCTGATAACTGAAGGTTCTTTAATCCCCCAGAATATGTCAAATGCTTGAAAAACCATCTGATGTCTGGAACAAATGAAAAATATCCCGGTCTCATTTCCTGCCAAGCAGTGAACTCCGGCTCTCTGGCAACAGCAGTGCCAGGTTAAACATTTCCCCCTGGTTCCCAAAGCTCCCGATCTGCAGAGCTTGCTCTCATTCAGGAGCGTGGGGTTGTTAGGAGGGAATCATGGGGACTTCCTGAAAGTCAGGGAGAAAAAATGCCACAGAACATCAGCGAGCACCTCAACTCCTCTGCTGTAATCACGGAGCAGTTCACATAAATCTATCTTTATTATTCCTGAAATCACCAAACTGTCTGAAGAGCACTTGAAATATAATTTAAGAAAGGGAACGATGGCAATCACTCTCTCATAGCAAACATGTGGTCTTTTCTAGAGTTGTTTTTCACCTCAGAAAAGGTGAATTCTTCAGCACAACACACATTTCAGCTGCACTCCATGAGCCTGGTGGGTCCCTTCCAATTTACTATATTCTGTAATTCTGGGATTTGAAGTAAAATCATAGAGATACAAGCCATTAAAAAAGGCCTGTAAAAATGAATTAGTCAGATATGCAAAAGAGGAAAAGCCCTACTACCCATCCCAGCCAGAGATTTTCTTGAGAAAACTCTCAGCTTTCCAATTCCTACCGATACCAGGAAATAAAATTTCTTTCCTAGAAGAATTCAGTACAAATATTCCTTCACCTCCACTATTTATTGATTAAAATTCCTGTTGCAGTCTACTTTTTTCCAGCACCAGTACTGCCACCTCGTAGTCCAGCTACTGCCCTGACTGGCTTATCCAGGGATTACTCCTCTGATGCAGGACCATTGCCTGGACCAAGCCAGAGGAGCCCATCAGGGATGTGCCATCATCAGTGGCTCAATTAGAAATGAGTTGGGAGAGGCAGTTAATGATTGGGATTAAACTCATTAGACTGCACCTCCTGCTTACAGCCTCAAAATATATCTTAGGCCCATCCAAGTTAAGCACCCAGAGTAAAACAATGGGATTCAATTTTTATAAATACATCAAGAACCCAAGAAGAAACAAAGAGGTTTCTGTTTTTGTGTGCTGCTGTTCATGTTTTCAGAAGTGCAGTTAAGGCCTAATATCTCACACGCCAAGAGCTGGGAAAAAACCCACCTCTGTGACAATTCCATGCTCCTAAAAACTCTGTGTAGCACTGTTAAGAGCTTCTCACAGTTCTGTCCTCTAACACCTGACGCAAAAGCAGAGCACGACAAGCAGAGCACAACAATAAACTTGTTTATTTACAGCTCCGGCGACAATGAACAACCGCATGTTGCTCAATAGCAAGGAAATACTTTATGTTCTGTTTCAGCTCTTCTGCTGCTCTCTCTTTCTCCAGCTCAGCCCCGCATCTCTATGACAATCACTACACAAACCACATCATCCCGCAGCCCACGCAGGCAGTTAACAATTTATCCCTGTTGTCTCCATCACATCCACTTAGGAGAGCAGCAATCATTCCTGCTTTGAGGCTCTGCTAATATGAATAATTAATTTCACCCCTTGAGTCCCAACACAGTTTCCACCGTCCCTTTAATTACTTGGACGAACAGGTTGGGATCTTCTTTTCCGTGCCTTCTGCGCCACAAAATCTTATAGTGGGATCGAAGAAACAGTCTGAATGTTCCCCATAAAATGCAAGTTAGCAGTGAATCATGTGACAGTCCTCCACACCATACCCTGCATTATGAAATTCCAGCTATGTGTCAGCTGCTGCACTGGCACCTGTTGGATGCACACCTGATGATCACCCGGAGGTTCAGCACTATTAAAAACTCTGTTGCTCTTCCTGTCAGGTCTGCACTGCCCTTACAGGAGGGAAATCTCTCCCGCCCCATCGGAAAAATCCCACGCAGAACACGGACAGTTCAACCCCCAAAAAAGTCGATCTAGTTTTTACTCGAATTCAGCTTTTTTCTGCCCCACTTTTTCCCTTTCAGTGGAAAGGCTGAAGCTGTTCCTCAGACTCCTCTCAAACACCGACCTGTTGTCTCTTACTGAACGCCCTGCCTGGCTTTCAGCCTGACACGGGTATTTCTTTTAAGCTCGGGGCCACACAATGTCTCAAAGGGCTCACCTTCACAAAAAGAGAATATATCCGGTGGTTGGCTTAGTCAGGATCCCCAAACAGGGCCACAAATGAAACCCAGGATTCGGATTATCACGGCTCAGCAAAGGAATGATGCGAGCCTAAAGCTGAATTTCAGTACAAGCAAAGCACCTTTGATTATCTCATTATTTGACCATGCCTGCATGGGAAACATGTTGTGCCAGGAATAGCACAGTGTGAGTAATTCAAACTCCTCTCATGAAGTTAATATTTAACCTGAAAATTCCCTGTAATCCCCAGCAATTCACAACAAATCCAAAAGGGCTACTTTGTCTCAGGAAGAAAGAATCAAGGCATGAGCTGTCTTGTCTTGTTATTTACAGAAAAAGCCAAAACATTTCTATTTGATCATTTATGGGCTCTAACTGATACAAACCACGATACATCCTGAAAGGACTCTCAAAGATTCCAAACAGGAGAATTGCAGTTTTCTGTTCATTATGTCTCCCAGGCTCACAGAAGCTACAAATATTATGCTTTCTCACATCTTACTGCCGAAGCTGAACCCCAGGTGAAGTGGATATAGCTTTCATTAAGAGCTATACCAGATCAACCCTGAAAATGGCACAAATCTGGTCCCAGAGGCGTGTGGTTTATATGGTTTATAAGCTTTGTTCATGTTTACAACAAATCATTGCCTTCCAGAAGGCGCATTTCAAAAAAAATCTTATTTTGCACTTATTTTTGCACTAAAAGCAGGACATATGTGTGATGTTGTATGATACACAGCAATAGCTAATTAAATCAGCCACGTATATTTCATTGTTTAACACTGCAGGTGGACTGAACAAATCATTTCCAGCTCATATTCCAGAGATTTGGAACAGAACTGGGATCTTGATTTCCCCAGACGTAGTTCCCTCTTCCCCCTCAGAGCTCCATGACAAGAGTCAGTCAATCTAGAGGGCAATAAGAAGCTCCCTTCTTTCATGTATAGGGTGATCTGACAGAAAATCTAAAAGAACCAAAAGAATAAATAAACCAGCCAGGCTGCCTGAGGTGTCTGAAAGACACCGGCCTAGGCGTGGAGCAATCTCAGTTCCCTCAGTGTCAATTCAGGCTTTGATTTTCTGCTAATAACTCCGTGGATTTGTGACAGACTGAGAGCACAAAGAGGTCAGTGTGTTATAAACAAGCTGTGAATTGACTTTGTTTGATTGTCTAAATATAAACATGCAAATGCCCAACAACAAGCAAAAAATCGAATGCGTTAAATGGAAAAATTAATGGACATGCAAATTCACTTTGTCTGTCACACCCTGACTACTTCTGTGGAGCCAGGATTCCATCCCTGCATTTTCAGTGACAGGTATTAACCCAGGATCCATGGATTTAGCTGGGCAAAGAACCATTAGAAGGGATGAACTGAGGAGAAAGCCACTTTGTCTTGTCGCTAATCACCCCACACTCACCGTCAGGAACGCAGAATTTTAAAGATGAATTTGATTTCCAGCAAAATTGTCCTCTGTGCAAGTAATCAACATGGCACAATTAGGATACATTCACTAGAAGATGGAAGGAGGAAGCAAAAAGGAGTTTGAATAACAACTTTCTAAAAGGCATCACTGATTGTGTTCTTTGTCCTGGGACAAAACCAGTGGCTTTAAAGCAAGGTGCACAACCAGAAAGGGCTGGTATTTACATTTATAAGCACAGGGTGCTCGTGAAGCACTGACAGTCAGCCCACAGAGTTACTCACTTTGCTGAAACAACTGGGAGAGAGACAAAGAAAGTCAGGAAAAAACCACTTGGACAGAAAGCAGTCTGCAAAGAAGCTACATCTGAATAATCCATGAGGAGTCACCATGCATTTCTTGATAGAAAACCCCATATATCCTAAAGGAGCTATATAGACTTAAGGACTTGGCCTGAAAAAATGCTATTTTTTTTTCCTGAGCTCTCTTCTAAGAGTTTCTAAATAATCTGCAAGAATACCTCCAGTGAAGCTAAATAGGGAATTTAACATTTCATGATCCCAAATACTTTCTGAGTGTGTGCCAACACACAATAAAAAAAGCCAAACCCATCAGAAAAGACTCTTCCCTCTTTTGCTGGGTTGGAACTCCATCTATTTAAATTTATACACTCATTGTGGTTTATCACACACTGTTATGGCACAGAAGGGCAAACATAAACTGCATTGATTACCTCACAGTATTGACAGCCAGAGCCAGCAGAAGCTGACAGGTGAAAAGATAATTAGGGCAGTGATGAACCTCACTGTCATGTCTGCCTAGAAGCATCTGGGTGTATTATATTGAGAAAACCAAACCCCCAAAATCTGCTTTCTTTTCAGAGCTATATTCACTTGATTATCTTTTTGGTTTTTTTTTCTTTTTTTTTGTTTCCCAGGGCAAGAAATAAAACCCAACCAAATAACCAAAATCAGACTCGCTGGGAAAAAAAATTTTACTCAAAAGGCCAGTTGCTGTTATTGAAATTTTGCAAGGACTTCTTGGTTAGTTTGGGTTCGTTTATTCCCTGAGGAACCCGTTAGGAACAGTGATTAGGAATAGTGAGGATGAGTATCAAAATGGAATTGGAAAACCTGCCACTCTTACCAATAAGAAGACTAAGAAAAATAAAATGTTACCATGTGTCAGCCCCAAAAATGATGCACACAGAGAGGCCAAGGGCCTGCTGCCCATATTTTCCCCCAAAAGACAGGACTGCTTTGGGTCTTTATCATCAAATCAACCACCAGTTTTCATTAAATTTGTAGAAATGATGATCTTATGACTAATGACTTAAATATAATGACTAGATCTTATGACTAACGATTAGATCTAATGACTTCTGGCTCTGTCACATTTGCATTAAATTAACCAATGTGTTGAAAGCCGAGGAGGAGGTTGGGTATTGATAAATGGCNAGGGCAAGAAATAAAACCCAACCAAATAACCAAAATCAGACTCGCTGGGAAAAAAAATTTTACTCAAAAGGCCAGTTGCTGTTATTGAAATTTTGCAAGGACTTCTTGGTTAGTTTGGGTTCGTTTATTCCCTGAGGAACCCGTTAGGAACAGTGATTAGGAATAGTGAGGATGAGTATCAAAATGGAATTGGAAAACCTGCCACTCTTACCAATAAGAAGACTAAGAAAAATAAAATGTTACCATGTGTCAGCCCCAAAAATGATGCACACAGAGAGGCCAAGGGCCTGCTGCCCATATTTTCCCCCAAAAGACAGGACTGCTTTGGGTCTTTATCATCAAATCAACCACCAGTTTTCATTAAATTTGTAGAAATGATGATCTTATGACTAATGACTTAAATATAATGACTAGATCTTATGACTAACGATTAGATCTAATGACTTCTGGCTCTGTCACATTTGCATTAAATTAACCAATGTGTTGAAAGCCGAGGAGGAGGTTGGGTATTGATAAATGGCTGAGCAGGCAGACATGGAGACTGCAAAATTTGTCCCCTAGGAAGCCAGGCTAAAAATAAAAAAAAACACCAACTAGGTGAACAATCAATTTATTTTAAATTTCTCTGGCAACCATTTCCCTCCAGAGCAGGCAACAGCTCCCCAGCCGAAGCGTGTGAGCAAACAAAGTTCAATTTACAGCAGTTCCGTCTCAGCAGGAATTAAGCCAACCTACTATTTATGAGCCTTTCCCCCCTCCCTCACTGTACCGAGTGTCTTCCACGGTGCATCCTAAATCCTTTCTCCGCTGAAGCAGGACACAGATGGAAATGGGAAATCTGCATCCCGCGGAAGAAACCGCTGCAGTCGAATTGCACTTTGGAGAGCGGGTGGAGATTGTCGGAGGTGGAAAAACACGTTTGGGACGCAGGGCGCAGGACTTGTAATGAAGAAAAGATGTTTTCCACTTAACAGCAAACCCTGGCTATGCATTTGCCTCTCATACATGGCATTTTATTTGTTCATGCAATCACGGAATCATGGAAGTTGGAAAAGAGCTTTACGATCAAAACTGCTCATTTGGAATATCTGAGTCTCTACCTGTAAGACTGTAATTCTAATGTCAAACTCAACCCTGAAGTAAATTCCAACATCGATGCTTAAACGAAAACAAAACAAAGAAGTGGAAGCGTATAGATTAAAAAAAAAAATACTCTATAGGCATCCTCAGTAAGCCTGAATAAAAAGCAGATTCTCTTTTTGCATGAGGAATCTCAGGCATTAAAAATTTAGATGGGAAGCAAGAGCAAGAGACTTTCTGTGCAGAGACCTGAAAGCTGGAGTCTCTTTCTCCAAGTTGATTTGCTCACCAGAGCACTCCCGTGATGGAAGGCTGTTTTCCCAGGCCGCCGTGGGACAAATGCCACAAAAACCTCACTTTTCAGTGCCCACATTTCATCGTTTTCTCCGAACCCACGAAACGCTGCATGGTCCTGCCGGGCGTTTATTAACACACCAGGAGAGACTCTGGGGACAGGCAAAGTGAATGGTGGAAAACTGGGAGGAAGAATGCAGATGTGGGGGAGGACTCACCCGAAGCATGTGGAGGAGCTAATGGCATACGTTAACACCGAATTAAATGGAATTTTAATGAGCGTTTTCCCCACAGGAGAGCAGGCAGTAAAAATGCTACTTGCTGCAAGTAGGAACGACGTGAAGATCTGGGGAGACTTTTCGGAATCTCTGAGACACAGTGTGTGTCAACAGAGTTTGTGAGCAAAATGCCATGATATAAACACTCGGTGTTCTGTAATCTGCCAGATATTTTCACCAGCAAGAAGCACAACTTTTTATCTGAATCTCTCCCTGTGAAGGGGCTGATAAAACAAACATCTGGGACCTGTCATTACATATTCAAAATCAAGCTGAAATTTGGGTTTGGATTACGTAGGTGAAGTTTAATTTTTAAAAAAATAATAATTATT
>VYZQ01055434.1:0-13231 GCA_013400655.1 Mystacornis crossleyi
GGGGGTCACCTCTTCACCTGAGCTCACTGCTTTGCAATTCAAAAGCAGGCAATAATAAAATACTCCTAGAATATAGAAGCTCTTTCTCCACCCTGCCAATAAACTCTTGAATTATTTGCACATTCATTTTAATTTTTTTATTGTAGCAAAAAGAAAGTTCAGCTGATGTGTTCATTTAAGCAAGAATGTTAATGTCACTCATTTCTACTCCATGGTGCTACATCCATCCTTAGTCTCTAGGAATGTGCTTCTCGATGCAATTGGATTTGGGTTGTTCACTGGTTGGTTTTTATGACCTCCCTTCTACTCCAGCTGTTTGGTTCCTGGGGGCAGCAGGAGGTTTCCTCTGGAGACCAGTCCATGTGACATTCTATCTGTTCCCTTCTCCCTTCTGTCATTGCCTTCTGCTCCTTCTTTTCTTCTTCCTTTGTAATGGCCGTTTAAGGAGGAAGGGGCCATTGGTGCTGACAATATGTTGGACCCTCAGCCGGGATTGTTGCTCTTCATTTTCTAGAATTGCTGCATAGTGCTGAAAGAATGTGAGCAATATTTGTGGTATTGTGTATTACAATAACAGCCAGAGGCCCAAAGCAAACACAAGGGCCTTTGTGCTTCCCATCATGCAAACAAAAGTCCTACACCATGAAACATAAAAATACACAAGACAAGCATTGATTTGGGGAATGTCCAGTCACTGGGAGTTTCCCACTTCTCTAAGCAGCTGCATTTTGAGACTGATATTCTCTCTGTAGAGATGGAATAATAATTTCCTCTGTCCATATTGCGTTTAAATCTTTGTTATATGTTTAAAGTTTGTCTGTTCTGGTGTTTAGCAACAATAAACAACATTTCATTTTACTTTTCCTTTTAATATCCCCTTTTTTCTCTGAGACTGTGTTTCCATACATTCTCTTTCCCCTCACCTCCCTCTCTTTTGCTTAAGCACAAACCCACAGAAAATCCATCAATCCCAAACCAGCCATTATACATTTTTTCCTCTTGAGGAATACATTTATGTGTGTAGCAAGGTCACCAAGCTCACTAAAGACTACATGTTTAAAAATCTGTGTGATTGCTCACATTTACATAACCAGATGTAAAACTGACTGAAACACCTTCAAAACATCACTGGAAACCTGTGCTTTGCCTTCGGTTTTGTTTAGGGAAACCAGACTTAAAAGAGTGTGTTGTCTTCCATTGGAAAGATTTTGCCTTTTATGTTGATCTAAGCTGAGGTGTACTTTTCTTGAGGGTAGGTTAATGCACTGCAGGACTTGGGACAGCCCGAAGCTCTGGGGGTCTGGAAAAGTGAAGCATGGATTCATGAATTTTACTTCTACAAAAAGCTGCTTAATGCTCAAGAGACTCAAATAAGAAGTATTTTATACTGCAGAACTTAGACCACAGAAGCAGAGAGTGAAAGATTAAGGGTTGCTTCAGTCTTGGAGAGATTGTCCTAAGCAGGAAAAGACAGGAGATCACAGAAATTAAATGATGGCTCTAATGGGGTGTTAGTCAGCCTCCCCTGCACATTCTGACTCTTCAGCTGCCAAAAGCTCAGGAAGCTGAGAGTATTCCCATCCTGAGAAACTGAACTGTAATGGAAAGAAATCACTATCCTTAACAGAGAAATTTGCAACTCTTACATTAATCATATTCTGAATTATATTATGAGGCCTTTATATCTCACAGCTGTATTGGGGTGACCGCGATGGAACAGTTGAAGTGTAAGGACACTTTACAGTTCATTTGGTAAATCGGAGTTGTGTTGTCATCTCAGCAAAAACTGATAAAGCAAAAAAGGTAAAACATTGTCTTTCTTTTCTGAAGAGAACAGTTTTGCATTTAAAAAAATAAAGAAGTCTTGCAATTGAAGTAGGTGACTAAAGGCACTGTAGTACTTGCAGATATTGGGATCATGTGCTGCCCCGTGTAAGAGAAGGACCCTCTTGCCCTGCGAATTGGGCAAGGCCTACCAGTAGTGTATATTTGACCTGTATCTTTCTGGAGACCAGTGATAACAAGGGGTACTCAGAGTTCCCATTTCAAGCACAGCCTTGTTCAAGACTCTGTGGATGAACATGAGCCATAATTGGTGTTCTTACCTGTAAAACAGCTCAGCTGAAGAGCAGATTCTTGGCTTGGCTTTCTCCCAGCCTACGGGGTACAGTTCACTTGAGGTAAAGAACATCAGTCATTGTTCTCTGCCAGCAGAATGCCTGGGAAATAGGGTACACCTGGTTACCAGAAACCTTTGATGGATCTTTTCTATCAGTTAAAGACTACCTGAAGAGCTGCATTTTTCTGAATCTGGTGTAGAAAGTGTATGGAAAACATTTGAAAAAGGCTACCTGGCAGTCAGTGCTGGTAAACTTTATTTTAAAGCCTTTGATAAGGGCTCCAATGTTGCGTTAGTTACAGATGGTCATGAGGATGAAACTAAATGTGAACAGGTTCTTAGAGTAAGGCAGTAAAACCTCATGTACATTTGTTACCTTAAGATGGATTTTTGTCTTTGTGGTAGTCTTGCACAAACCGGAAAGTCAGCTTTTGAACAGAATGTGATGCTCATATTAAAAACAATAAGAAGAAACCAGCATCTACAGTAGATATAACAAGTGAAATGTTTTTCCATTTCTGCATTTTTGTTGCTAAAACTGTGAGGTTTTTTGTTGGGATTTTTTTTGGCAGAAACATAGTTTCTAGAGTAAAGTTGCAGGGTGTGCCCCATAAACAAGCAACATATTTTGGATAAAAGCAATATTTAGAAATGGAAATTTCAAGGGCCTTCTGAGCTTCTAAATCTTTTTTGTCTCTGACAGGTGTGTTGACATAGAACGTGCTTTTTGAGATCTTGCAGGGTGTAACAATATTTAATATTCATTAGGGTTTTGTAGAAAAGTATTATATTGATGCCTGAAAATTGGTATGGGAATATTTATTCCTTATATAGTAACATGATTAAAAATGGCACTTCAGGAAATTATGAAAACTCCTCCTTACCATGTTTTTCCATGGCTGCTGTTTCATTTCAGATTGAACATAGGAAGAACGAACCCACAACTTTGGTTACCTAATGGTGCCAGAAAAGCAAAATCCTCTCTCACCTTTTCTTGCACTGCTAATGGTAAAGTATCAATCACAGTTACTGCTGGGTACGCCTTCATAATGATGTATGGTGGTCTGGACATGCATATCTGTAATTAATGAGAGGGAATTGCATGGCTAATTCCCTGTACACTGCTGACATCCTGTCTGCAGCTTTGTCCCTGATCTTTTACTTACGTGCCTCCAACAGCCGGTTATTGCATTACATCCTTGTATTATATAAATAAAGCCTTGACCTTTGTCCTTTGCCATATTGGTTCAGTGCAGTCTTAATTCAATTTAGAAAAGAAGCCTGAGCATTAAAACCATTTGAATCTCCTTAGACACCTCAAACGTTGATGAGACTATTTCTGCTTAAGAGAAAGCACTAAGGCTAAGAAATTTTCCTTTTTGTCGTTGACAAATGAGTGCGTGTTCCTTCACATTGAAACTATGCAGGAAGCCCTCTCTGGGCAGGGAGTACACGTCCTCCTCCACATTGCAAGGCAGTATGGGTCTACAGAAACTGTTAGCAATGCAGTATTTTGTTTATTATTTCATCAAACAATTCTGAAACAATAACCCTTCTGAGGCAAGTTCCTCTCCCTGCTGCAGGCAAATCTCCAGTACTTTTCTTATTTTTTCCCATTACAGCCAGGCTGACACTAGAAATATTGCAGTGCATTAAGACGACACCAGCTTGTGGGTATACTGGTGTTGGAAGCTCAGGTCCTCTCAAGGAAAGGTCTGATCTTTTTCCCTGTCACCATCCCTGTGGCTGTGTTGGATTTTTTTGCAATGTTTATGTTAAAAGTGGAGGTAAGCAGGGTGCTTATATGTCTGAGTGTCTAAACCCTGTGAAGGTTGAGTTTCAGTTCCCCACTGATTAAAAATGGGGATAAAGGTTCTTAATTATCTTCTGTGGATATTGTGGCATAAATTCATTAAAGATTTGGAGTATTAGAGCTAGACAAAATCTGGCTTTTATTAAAATCATCATGACTGTAATGCTGTTAGTACCTCCGTGCAAATCCTAGCAAAAGTAATTTTTTTATAATGAGGAGAAACAGATCCTCTAATTCTCCAGGACAACTCAAATTAGCACCACAAATAGCTGCTAAAAGTTGAGACTGCATGATGTGAAGTGTACTTAATTTTTAATATGGTAGGGTATAGCTTCTGTTAAGTGATGTACTATGTCATTTTCTCCTGCTGGATGTTTAGCAGTGTTTTGAAGAAACCTGCATGTGATTTATACCATTGCTAGAGATTTGGGGGAGCAGAAGCCTAAGAGAAACAAGAAAAGGAAAACAGTTTGCTTGAATTTTTCATCCATTGCCACTTCCACTTTTTCTTGTTTAATGAGAATTGGCTTTAAATCAATTTTATATTAATTGTAGATTTTAAACTGGATGCAGTTACAAAATCAGAACTAAGAATTTTTATTTTTTATTTCACTCTGCATTTCAGATTTTTACCCTTAGTAGAGGAAAAAGGATTCCTAGCAAACCTATACTACTCCTTTGGGAGAAATAAAATAAACCTTGAGCGCTGATAAGCTGATTTACTCCATTTAGATTCCCCCTGCCCCTCACTTTTGGGACAGTTATGTGTAAGCAGTGATTGCATGAGGCTGCCTGGATTGCATGTAAATGATACATCTCTGGCATATAGGAGTTTTTGTAAATCATTTAAAGCAAGGCATTCTTCTATGCTTGGCAGAGGAAGGATACAGAACGCTTTTGTATCTCAGTTGCATCAAATTGAATATTTCTTTAATCATCCTGGAGAAGAATGCACTTGATTGCATTCTGTGAGTTTTGCAGTTATTGTTTTTGGGTAGACCTGGTGGGTAATGAATGACCTGAATCCTCACTGCCACTACCCAGCCACCCCCTCAAATCCACCAGCTCTTCTCCCTTGGGCAAGACCTGCTCCACTGGAGTAGTAATTGTGCAATAGTCAAAAGAAAAGAATGTGAGGGAATAGCCATTAATAAAAAAGTTGACAGCCTCCTGTAAGGAGAGCTATTTTCACATGAAAATCTTCTCCACAGTAATGAAGCCTTGCTTCATTTGAAGTCTTAACAGGTAATTGCACAGAAGGTGGTTTCCAGGTAAAGATTTTTTTCCCCCTGAATGAAGGGTGAATACTCTCTATTTAAAAACAGACAAAAAGCCCAAACTGTCAAAGAATTAGCACCTAGTTCAGAAGTTCAATGCTTGCAGTTTTTCCCTAGTAAGACGGTAAAAAGACAATAACTCTTATATAACAGATTATTAATTCTCCAGAAGAGGGAAACTGATGAAAGCTTGTGACTGTTTCTGCATATGGCTATGTGGTGACATATTTAATTTTTAAATCTATCAAATCTGAATCTTTCCCTCCCCTTTCTCATTTACAGAAAACAGTGAAGGTAAGGCCAGAACTAAAAAAGAGCTATTGTGCTGTCATCAATTTAGACATTTTCCTGGGAAATATTGCTAAAAATATTAAGGGAAAAAAACACATTTCTCCATTTTAGTATGCTCAGTTTTCACTCATAAGCTCCAACATCAAAGTCGCTTTAATTAATCTATTCTCAATCCGCAATCAAAAACGGTGGAGAGGAGCCCTGTTCTGCTAGGGTATTAAATTGACAGAGTCAGAGTACCAGAAAGCTCAGAGGAATCACAATCCTTGGCCTCAGTTTATGAGCTACTTACTAATTTGACAAATGTAATGCCAATTTGACAAATGTAACTTTTTCAGTGAAGGACTCATTCTGATGCAATTCTGTTTTCTGACAGTGGGGAGAAGGGAGTTAAACTGCTGTTGATGCTTTCCCTCTGAAGAAAGAGCAGTGATGCATCTGCAGCCAGCCTTTCCCTGGTGCTTCAGCACACAGTGCTCAGCACAGAAGGGATAAACCTCTCCCAGGAGGCAGACTGGGTAATGCTATTAACTGGAAGCAAGAAATGCTCATCCCATGTTTGGAACAGCTACTAGAAAGCAATGTATGACAATCCTAAACCAACAGGATGAACACCTCATTCCAACTGAGTTCTACAAGCACGTGGGGGCAGAGGTTTGCCCATCCTATTTTCACTGAATCCATGTGTTAGAGGCTTTATTTTCACCACGGTCAGCAAAATCTCTGGATATACATGTCTGCACAACACAGGTGCAAGCATTTGGTTTATTATCCCCATCTGGAAGTGAGGCAGCCTGGGCTGGGAGCTGTGCTTTGTGTGCTGAGGAGTGGAACTTGGGCTGGGTGACACAAACAAAAAGGGACTTCCCAGCTGCAAACACGTCGCATCTGGTGGGACCCAAGTGAGTACATGGCTGCCTCTGCCCATATGTGTAGCTATATCAAATGTAAACATGAATCCAGCTTCCCCTGTCTCAGTGGAGGCCTCCAAGAGCCCTCCTCCTTCTTGATCTTGCTGGGAAAGCCTGGATTTATGACAAATTAGACTGTTCCTTGGACGCACGCTAGGGTGCCAGACGTGGGACCGTGGCTTCATCACAGCAAAGGACAGAGATGAGCCAGGCTGGGGGCAGATTCAGCCTCATCAATCCATATTGTCATCTTAATTTATCAGCCACTGCCACAGAGAACAGGGAGCCAGACTGATAGAAGGGAAAGGCTTCTTTAAAGAAAGACCCAGGAGGTCATAAAATGACTTAAATTGGGAGGAAGGGCTTAGTTGTCAATCAGTGCTTTCCTGTTCACAGTGTTCCTGGCATGGCTTTCTAGATAAGCACATCCCTAAATACAGTATCTGGGACAGGAAGTGATTTGTCTCTCTGGTTTGATGCTTGCTCTTTTAACCAGAAGCACGGAAGAGGAAAACATCAATGATTTCTCATATGTGTACTAAACGCAGAGGTCGTGATTTTTTTCCTTTTTATTTTTCCTGAGTATCTGGGATCCATTGGAAGCAGCAACAGCATTCTGCTAGTGCAGCAGGTAGCCAAACGTCAGGAGAAAAAAGCAAAGAATGGAAAAGTTGCTTGGCTGTGCATGGGGGTCTGTGAGTCCTGCCAAGGTTCGGGGTGCCAGGGTGTGGTGCTGTGCCAGGGCAGTGGCCCTGGGTGCTGGGACCAGGCTCTCCTTCCTGTGAGTGGGTGTATGGGACAATGGCCCTGACCTGGCCAGTGAATCAGAGCCTGGACTCGCCCTGCAATCAGCACCACGGTGCTCGGGAAATGAGCCACCTGTCCCACTTCCTCTCATTTAATGGGTTTATTTTTAACTGGAAAAGGCTATGAGATTTGTTCCTTTTTCTCAGGGATTTCATGTCCTCTGGAGATCCCTGAAATGAAGTATGAGCAGCCTCAAGGACCTTCCTTTGGGAACCATGTCCTGGTATCTTCACTCAGCACCAGGCACCAAAGCTGAGGCTGTTTATGGGATACACATGAACCAAACTACAGAGAGCATGGCAGAATGTCCTGATGCTATCTGAGCTTCCTTCCACCATGTTCCCAAAGAGAGCAGTGGAAACTGCTCAGGTCCTGGCTCTGCTGAGCCTATGTTGTCTACATCTGTATTTGGTGACTGTCACTGTGGTGCTGGTGAGCAGTGAGGCTCTTGGGCTGGGAGGCAACACCATTGCAGTTAGTTTGGTCTGAGCTTTTGCTGAGATCTACAGAATTTTAGACTGTAAGCCTGCCTCACTGCCCATTTGTGACCATGCTCCCTGACACTTCTACTGGACATTTTGTGTGAGGAGATTGTGAAACTAAGGTCTGTCTATGGAGCAGTGGATCTTCCTCCATGGGGTTATTCCTCTCATGGGGAGTATTTGAGATGTTCACAGACTGTCAACTAGCACAAAATAATCCATCTCAGACACTGTGAATCTGATTTTCAAGAGTATTCCTTCATAAAACAGGCCCAGAAACATCAAGGCAATCTAATGTGGTAGATGTTTATTTTTCATGTTTTGAAGAAATGTGTTGTGTTTGTGCTCCTCTATTCAGTGATTTCTCTGTCTCCATCCCATACTTTGTTTCTCTGTGGGAAGACATGATCTAAGGGCTGCCTGGGTGCTGCAGGTCTGGATCTGGTGCTGTACCCAAGTGAGATGTTTCTATGAGGTGACGCTGTTTTGGGCACCTGAAGTGGTTTGTCTGTGGCACAGCATTGCTCTGTGTAGACGTGCTGGTTTCCTTACCTATCTGTCTTGGGGATGTCCAGCACATCTCTGCATTACATGGTGTAAGCATGCCTATGTTTGCCAAACACCAGCAATAATTAATGATTAAGTAGGAAACAAAGGAATGCATCTAAGATCCTTTCTTAGAGCAGTTCAAGGTCTATCCACGCTTACAGCCCCCTCCTTTTATTCTACTCTTCTCTCTAGGTATACTAACTTACATTAGCACCAATTAATTCATGTGTTTCAACCTGCTTGCCCAGCCTCTTTTTTTTCTCCACATCAGAATAGCTTTGGGAGGTGGTTCTTTAACTCTCGCTGAACTTTTGCCAAACCAGTAGTGTTCTCAGAGAGGAATGTTGAGTGTTTAACTGCAATAAATTTTAGTCAAAAAAAGAATAAATAGCACACCACCACGTGTCAGAACAAAACATGTCTGTATGGTGTTTGGGATGGTTTTAACCATAGCTCCACTTAAAGGATGGGTATATTATACTGCTTTCTGTGGGGAAGGGAGGGAAAGGGGACTCTCCTAAAGCTGGAAATGATGCACACAATTTCATTTCACCTCTACATAGGTGTGAGTGTAGGTGACTGGAGAGATTGGTCTTACCTGCATGTCCTTCATTTTTACCTGCTTATCACTGTTTGCAAAGCAAAGCTCTGCAGATACAGAAGTAAAGACAAACTGAACTGAACCTAAAATACCAGATGCTGTCACTTCTGTGATCCCAGAAACGTAGAAGGGTTTGGGTTGGAATGGACCTGGAGATCATCACATTCCAACCCCCTGCCATGGGCAGGGACACCTTCCACTAGACCAGGTTGCTCAAAGCCCCATCCAACCTGGCCTTGAACAATTCCAGGGATGGGGCATCCACAAGTGTTTGGGTTTTCTGGGCAACCTGTGCCGGGGCCTCACCACCCTCCCAGTAAAGAATTACCTATCTGCTGTGACTAAAATCTTGGTGGGGTTTTTTTACATTTAAATCCTTTTACAAGGCCTGAAGTTTTCACCAGTGAACAAGGCAGAGATCTGTAGACACTCATCTAAACTCAAGTTATTCTGGATTTCTGATCTTTTCCTCTTTCCATCTTTTCACCCTATTTTAAAATATCCTTATAAATCCTTATTTCAGCCATTGTTCAGGAAGTAACTAACAATAATAACATAAACCATGTAAACAAGGTAGCCTTACACAACAGCAGTGTCTGACACTATCCATTGATGTGTCTAGCTATGATAGTTTCCTTCTCCTTTCTTGAATTTTATTTTGTTTGGACTGTACCCATTCTTTCCTTTCTAATGTTTGGGTTTTTTCCAGTTGATGAATGTAGGATTTCATTCACTGTCTTACAAAATGTCAACCAACCTGGATTTTCTCATTAACTTCTTTATTAGCATAAGCACCACCACCTGTAACATTCATCATGTGAGCAGCAGTGTGATGCTGGGAGCTGGATATATTGGATAACCCATATTTCCTCTAAAGAGTTAAATGCCAGGATGGAATGATATTTCAAGTTCAGCTTTCAGGACAGGGTTTAGGAGTTTTTTCTTCAATTATTTTGCAGGAGTGCAATAAAAAATAGTTAGGAAACTACTTTTAAGAGGCTGAAATTTGGAGGAGATCAAACTCTGGTTCATTCGGCACAGGGAAGCCAAGCAACCATGCAGGACTGGAAACTTCTAGTTGGTAAGAATGGTTAGAGTGAAATCAAAAGAGGAGAGTCTTTTATTCAAAGTCATGCAATTTATTACTCTGCTACAGGTTTGCCAGAAGAATATAATATCTTGCTGTAATGGTAACTGGAAAAATTCTTTGATGTTTTAAAGCAGGATGTGCAGTTCATGCTGGTTACTGAGTGATAAACGATACAGGCTGCACAGAAAAACTATACAAACACATTATTTCAGCTAGTACAGCAAAGCACTTCAGATATAAATTAAAAATAACTGCAGTCTTGTGGTCCTTGTCAGTTATTCACAAGCCTCTTGAAATATTTCCTTATCTGCCTTTCTCATAAGCAATTAGGCAATTAGAGTATAAGTCTGAATCCAGAGAACATAAAATAGTGAATCATTACATGGGAAGTAGGAACAAGGGGAAGGCCAAAAGAAAACACAAAGGTTTTTCATCTTCAGGAAATCTATTTTAAATTGAATTGTAATAAAAGCCTTATTTAAGTTTAACGTAATTTTGAGGAAAAGACAGTTGCACAATGAAGAGGTATTTGCAGTCTGAAGTTCAACTTCATGCTCTTCAAGATATTTCTAAACAGGAAAAAAAATCTTCCTGTCGTTGAACTACTCACAAATTTTTGTATAGAGGTATCTTTCATGAAAGAGAAAGATAAATGCGGTCTGGAAGTCCAATGACTCAGAAGTTTCTTAAAGATGGGGGAAAAAGAATATACATCAGTGTATATGCATTCCTTATTAACTCTTAATTGCATAGTAAATGTATGATATGTATTTATATATCTTTGAAATGTATTTATATATCTTTGAAAATATATTGTGTAACAACTATCATAAGAAAATCTTTCAGGACCAATATAGTTGGGATTTTGAGTGTTGTGGGTATTCGTGTTTTGGTTTGGGTTTTTTTCACAATTTGAATATTGACTTAAGTTAATTTCTTCTGATTCAGCATTGGAGTATATTTCAAGATAATTAATGTGTTTTGGTTTTCTTTTCAGGGTCAAAATTCCAGCTCAAATGTGCTGTAAGGCATTAAATGGCTGAAATTTTATTTTGCGAAGGATAAGAATGCTTTGAGGCAGTTAACGTAGTTCAAAATAATGTCATTCTTGATTTGGGAAATGGCAGGGTTGAGAACGGAATATTTTCGGTAAATGGAGTACTGGGTCATCAGGTCTACATGAAACACAGCTGAGAAATGTATAGGTAATAATGACAGCTGGTAATGAAATGCCATTGTTCACAAAGGACAAGCTATAGCAAATTGAGTCAAGAAAAGGAAATCCTTGGTGTCACTCTGAAAGAAATTATTAAAAGCAATTTTAGAATATTCAGCTTGGATTCAGAGCAAAACATATTATTTCTAATACAGATGTGAACATTTTAACATCACCCTTCGTATGGACTCACACCACTTACAAAAATGGTGAGGAACTTCTCACTATCCTATTGAGAGGTGAAGGCAATAGAGATGCTGAGCAAGAGGACTTGCTGAGGAAGTTCATTTTCCAATTTAGAAACACCAAATAGCTTCTCAGAGCAAGTGTAAGTTATCTCCTTTCTTGTGTTGTGCCTGTCTTTGAATCTTTTCCTCTCAATAAACTTGTAGGCTTCATTGTTTGTTGTGAGGAAAAATCTAAGTCACGAAATATGAATAATACTAAATTACACATTTCTAAGGACCTGAGAGAGAATGAGGATCCATCATGCAAGGTAGTGTCTAAACATGTAACCAGTACTTAGAGTTTAAGTAAATAAAACAGAAACAGAAAAGTTCAGTGACTCGCAACAACCCATGAGAAGAAGCAACAGACTGGAGTCAGTCCAGCTGCTCTGAAATCTCATCCATTGCCTTTTCCACTGGATATTGCTGTACTGACATGTTGGATTGTGCAAAAAGTATTGGATGATATATACCAAACGGGAGGCTTATCACAGTTATCTCTGCAATGTCTGGCACCAGAAGGATTTAAAAAACCGACATCAAATTATAGAGGCATAGCTCTATCCCGAGCGTGTCTGTTCAGCGCAGTAATGCATAACTGCTTGATTATCATCAATGAAATCCTCATGCATCTCTACCTGTCTCCAAATATGTTGAGATCAGTGTCTAGATCTATTTCTTGCTCTTGGTCTCAGGTGTAGCAATTAAAGAAATGTTCTGTGTTGCTGAGAGCACCAGGTGTGTGCAGTGGAGCATCCTATACTGGCAAGCATTTTGCTTTTAATAGTTCCTTTGGGTACACATAGGCTTCTGGTTTTATTTTTCTGTTTATACTTTGTTTTTCTGTTTTATGGCACTATTTCCTCAATGGGATTTTTCTGTTTCTTGCCTTGGAGAATGGTTTGGGGTAGCATGGATTATGGCACGGCAGCTTTAAGAGTTGTCTCCTGGTTTTGTTTTCAGTTTTTTAAGGTCATTCTAAGTTCTCCATTTGACTGCTCCTGTATGGAATAAACAATGAAAAATATCCACTGATTCTGAAACCTGAATTGTGAATCATGCTGATGTCTTCCTGGACCATCTTGATGTCTCTCTTGTCTTCCTTGACCTCAGACCAGACTTAATATATATATGACAAGATTTCTTTAGGAGCAAGGCTTTTTTCTGTTCTCCATTTGACTGCTCCTGTATGGAATAAACAATGAAAAATATCCACTGATTCTGAAACCTGAATTGTGAATCATGCTGATGTCTTCCTGGACCATCTTGATGTCTCTCTTGTCTTCCTTGACCTCAGACCAGACTTAATATATATATGACAAGATTTCTTTAGGAGCAAGGCTTTTTAGTCACAGAAGTTGCAAGCCTTCTTTCGCCTGCACCCTAGAAATGGTGCGCACCTAGAAGGTGGCAGGTAATTTTCCCCCAAGGTCTGTTTGCAGATTTTGTCCTCCAGTCTAAGTTTCAGATAGTTCTTCCCTGCAGAGTGGAACAAGATGCTGAGTTGCAATCTCAGTGCTGGAGTGCAGCAGCAGGCATATTCTAATGATTTAGAGAAATCTAGTCTAATTTCTCTGGGATACTGCTGGGGTTTAGGATTTTTCCTTTTGTTTCTGTCTCTCAGGGAATTTTCTCCCATATGGTGCTAGGAGACAATAATGACTGGGTACTTAAGAGAGACTAAAGAAGTTACCACAGCTCAGGGGAGGGGTGCAGCTGGCTACTCTCTCTTTACCTGGTGGTTTCTCTGAGAAGGGAAGAGATATGGTCAGATCTGGGCTGGGAGAAGGGGTTGGGTGCAGTGCTGAGCACATTCTTGCTCTCTCAACTTCAGAGGAGGAGGGTCAA